>VZRZ01003590.1:91817-257794 GCA_013398175.1 Climacteris rufus
AAAAAAAAAAAAAAAAAATACTATATTGCATAGCAAAGAGTGTGAAAATACCTGAGGTCTGTAATGAATCAGTCCATCCAAGAGGACAGGACTCTCTTTTGATCCTTCATATAACTCTCCTTATTTCTTGACTGTGTGTAATGCTGATCCCATCAGAAAGTGGAAGAAGCTGGAGTAATTGAGAGTAAATGCTAAGTACATTTTTGCAAGAGATAAGGCAGAATGTAGCCAGTTTATACGCAAATGAAGACTTTACACACCGAGAAAGAACTGGCCCTTTGAAAGCCTCTTAAAGGTATAATTGCAACTCATTATTGAGTTATGAAGTAACCAGTATTATTGAATACTAACGAGGATGAAGGATAGGTGGAGACTTAAAAATTCTGCAGTTTCTGCATTCAAGGGGTGCCTACCGAAAGTAAGATTGCCTGAAAGCAATGTGACTATTTTTGGCAATAGTTAATTTTGAAAGAGTTGACATTTTCGGTAGTTTTATGTTGAGTCAGGCAGAGAAGTCTTAGTTATGAAACTATGTAATGGCAGTAGGGGAAGCTCCACATAGCAGTCAAAAACACTACAGCTTATGTTGATAATAAAGTGGGGCATTTTTAACAAAAGGAGAAGAAAGCAACACTGTAAAGTGCCTATAACTGCTGTGAGGATGGTGTGTTACTTTTGTTATCCTGGGGAGCAGATGAACCTGGTCGAAGGCAAAATTGCAACTTAAGAAAGAGAATGAGAGCAAGAGTGTGTGAAATGGAAGATGCAGAATAATTCTCACTGGTCAGACTTTGTGGAGCTGATGGACATGTTGAACAAGGGCTGAATGCTGAGTCTTGCAGGCTCTAGCATGTCTAGTGTCTGTCATTTTGATGCTATTTGTTGGCAGTCCTTTACCAGGGCTAAGGTTATCACAGTTGTGTCTGCTCCAGTGGAGACAGGAAGTATATGAAGAATGGTGGAAAGACAAGCTTTACTTGGGAATCCTTGTTTAATGGGCAATATGATAATATTAACATGAGAACAGCTCCTGTTGTCCTGCCTTTGACAGTGGTCAGTAATGAGCTAAAAGAGGACAGACTTAGTGGTGCTTCTTCAGTGAAGCTCTCCCAATTTTCAGTAGTGTGTTGCATTCTGGAGCTGAAGTTGGTATCCTCGAGGTTAATGACCCTTAATGGATCTCTCTTACATGGCTTTGTGCAATTGCTGTTGGACTCCTTTCAATGCTGACATTTGCAGTATCCTGTGGCCATGTGCTCCATAGCTGAATAATATCTAGTGTGATAAATAGTCCTTTTTGTTTCAGAATAACCTTCTGATGGTTTCATTTACTGTGCACTCATTTTTATACTATTTCTGTCTTCAATAAAAAAGGATTTGTTTTCAGATCTATAAATACCCTGATACAGCTTTGCATGTGGCCTCCCAAACAGATTTTGGTATTTTAAAGTGTTTGTCAAACAACATTTCCTGAATGTCAGTGATGTCCTCTGTGGAGCTGGTTGTGTGGTGGGATGAAGCAAGGATGATGGGACTTGTTGCTGACACCAGCAGGTCCTCATGAGAGAAAAGATAGTTACTAAGCTCTTCAGGACTGACTTGAAAGTGATTAGGCTGACCACTTAGGTATGTGTAGGTGGGAGAGGGAGATGTGGTCTAAGATGTTGTGGTATGACTCAGTTGTTGTACCGTGTAGTTGGGATCATAAACTAAATAAAACCATCATCTGTTAGAAATCTTGTGTCTGAGTAGCTGGTGACAAAGGCAACTTATCTAAAATCTGTAACTGTGTCTCATCCAAGTATTTGTAAGAAGAAACAAGTCAACCTGACTAAGAGCTTTCAAGATTGGGCTCAGTAGTGGTTCTACTAGTAGATTATTTAGTCTGCATACAAGACTTTAATTTCTAGAAAACTACACTAGAGTAACTGCTTAGGTGATCTCTGCCTGCCTAATACTGTTGCTTTTTATGACAGACAATGTAGGTCTTCCTGTTTACTTTCCCAACCAACAAGTCAGTCAAGTAACCTTTTAGGAAATACTGCAGGCCACTTCTGAAGCATGCCTCACTGCATGGAAACCTTTATTGCTGGGATGAATGATATTCTTAGATATTCATGGGAAATAAACAGCAATAATCCTGACAGGAGGTGTTGGCAGAATGAAGTGTGAACAGGAAGCGATTAAAGATAAAAGGCAATCTCAGGAGTTACCTGCAGCTCGTTGTGTGATTAAAGGTGTGGCTGGAACAGGTCACAACACAACGTAGCACCTGCCGACAACAAGCAAATCGAGATCTCGAGTTCGTGCCTCTCCCAGGCTGGACCCCTGTTATATAACCAGGCCGGTCACATCAAATAAAATACTTGGTGCTTAAGACTTTGCTTTTTAGCTTTGACTGTGTTTCTGTGTAGACTGTACTGTGTGTCTTATAAGTGAAGCTTGAGTGATTCCTAGATCAGACTTCCAAGACATTTCATGTTAAAACCTTTACCTTCATTTTCATTATAATTGTGCAGTGAATGAGACAGTCTAAGCAGTGTGTGATCACGTAATAAGAACTGCCGTATAATGACAAGGGAGGCAAATGATGATTGCACCATCCACCTTCATTATTGTATTTCTCAACCACTGTGAGTTTCATGGGTTGCCTTATTTTTTTTTTTTGAAGTCCCACTGGCCACCTTTCTTACAGACAATGTAAGTTTTAAGTAACACTCTACATTCTCTGTACATAAAGAAGGTCATGCATGTTGTCAGTGTGATTGTCAAAGTATAACTGGGTTCTGACTTAAGGATAACAGGATATGTATGACAAATGTAGGCCATACACCTTGTGCATGTTATCTTCTTGCATTTCTATGCATACAAAGCCTGAATCCTTAGGCTTTAGGAAAAGAGTCAGAAGAAATGAAATAATGAAAGTTTTAATGGAGCTCTCTCAAGTTGCTCTTCCAGTTTACAGCTTGGAATTGAGACCCTTCCACACCAATTATGTAGTTCATCCTTCTCAGCCTGCACCACCCTGACCTGTCTTCAGAGAAATCTTCTAAGTCAGTGCAGGAGAGAGATGTTTTCCTGTGGGGAGCAGGATGGGCAGGTCTTGCATGGGATATACTCTTTTCACAAATAGGTAGCCTTTATCTGAGACCTGTCATTTAGGTTTTAAATTATGTGGTCAAGAGAGGAGTGGACTATTCAGTGTAATTATAACATGCATATGTAGCGGGTGAGTTCACAGGTCCAGATCTGAGCATCCCTAAACCGGTGGTGGTGGTGAGAGGAGAAGATCTTGGTGCTCTATACTAAAACCCTTCTATGCTCAGATCTGTGTCTGGTCCCTGCTTTTTCAGATGGAGAGATTATCACTGTCCCTTATTTATTCCTACCCTTTTCTTTCCTCTTTGTGATTCCTTTGTGCTTGTGTTTGCCTTTGTTGCCAGGTCTCAGCTTGCTCAGGCTTTTCAATGGTTTGCCTAGGTTTAATCTTCTTTGAAAGGTCTGTCACAGGATGGGCACTGTGTCAGACAGTGCAGTTTTGGTCAATCTATAGTTTGGGAAGTTCACGGTGTGGTACATCTCATTAGCTAGAGCAACCAAATTTACCAGGAGCAGAATGCATCACTTATGCAAGTCTTATGTAAGATACTCAGCAGAACAATTTAGACATAATCACTGAGGTAAGAGGGTGGTTCCAGGATGTACCTACTGTTCTTAAAATATTAGCTCATCAAATCAGCAGTAGGTAAGCATAAGGAGCAGACTAGTTAGCTAAGCAGGTTTTTTTGTTGATGAGTGTCTCTAAGGCACTGCCCTGCCTGTGATGAAAAGGGACCGATCTCCCATCTTGCAAACTGCTGCAGAGAAATTTGCTTAGACACCAGAAATGTTGCTGCCTTCCCTCACCTGGAGAGGGAGTAATTGTTTGGGACACACATGATTTGCAGTTCAAATTCCAGCTCCTCCCTGGGTAGGTCTGTTTACTCTAAACTGTTGGCTGAGTTTGGGTCTAAGGGCACTTGCGCGCACACACACACACACACACAAAGGGCAAACAGGTTTGACTTGACTGAGGGCTTCACAGCGGGGAGGTTGAAGGCAAATTGCAAAGTCCCAGCAAATGAAAGACGTGAAAAATGAAGGAGCCTAGATGTGTTTAAAAGGTCTTAAGTATATCCAACTTTTTGTTTCCTTTACTCACAGCTTTGAGGGGAAACTGGCTTAAGAGGAAAAGAATAGCTAGACTGCTCCCGGTAGATGTGTAGCTTTGCCCAGTCTGTCTTGTGCAGTACTTCTCTATGTTGTTTCATTCCCACATTAAACAAGTCTAAGTGACTTTACCCTCGGAGCTGTCAGCTCTGGAAAGGGTTGGGACCTTCAAAACAATGACTGAACTATTTTTCGAAGTTTCTAGGATTAAATGCTAGTTCTCAGTCCTGCCTCCCTATTGTTTCATTGTAGATATACACGTATATTCTTCAAGAACACAGAGCAGTAATTACATGAGTTTTTAATTGCACATAAAGTTAAAATTTCCTTTGCTAGCAACTTTAAAAGCAATTTTTCTGTGTTGTTTCTAATGTTTGGGCAGAACAGTCCTTATAGATGTAACACAAAATCTGAACATTTATTGCTTTAGAAGATATCTTTCACCAGTAGGCAGATTGGAAATATTTCTGACGTGAAGGGAGGGGAAGGAGTCTGCAGAAAGAGGTGAGCTCTGACTCACATCTTCGGAGCTCATAAAGGCTGTGTTTGCATTAGCTTTGCCAAGTGTGCACTATTGAAAGCTATGCACTGCTTTGGGGGCTCAGTGGAAGCTGTGCCTTAGAAGGGCTCTCATGTAGGTGTGAGGTTATGGAAGCTGGTCAAAACACAGCTGTGAATCCTAACAGCATTTGAAAAAACAGTGAACTGTTGACTCCAAGCCTCATCTTGCACCTGCTCTAACAGAGCTCTGCACTGCCACAGCACCTCCTGGTGCTGCCCCTGACAGCACCTACACCTGCGCCCCTCAAATTAGGGCTAGGGCCCACAGTTTTGCTAAGGAAATGGTGGCTTGGAAAATTTTCTGCTCTCATCTGTGAAGCAAAGCAGAGACAACTTCTTTGGTTAAAAGGACATGGCATGTGAAATAAAATGAAGTATAAGTGGGACAACAAGGGAGAGAACACTCATGTTATTTGATATGATTCATACAAATTAACAAAAAATTGAAGTCCACCAAAAATTCAGCTAACTGAAGCTGGTTGAGTAGATGATATGGGGAAAAGCTACATTACCCAGTGTAAAATTTCAAATTAATTTGCTTCAAGCATGTTCAGAGCTCTGTACCACCTTTCAGTGAATATTTCTGAGTTTTGTAGACACTCATGATGTATGAATCCCTATAAAAGTTTTGAAAGTGAAGTGTAGTTTTGCTTTTTACAAGGATTAATATTTAGCAAAAAGAACTGTACTGGGTCCAACACTGTTGCTATAGCTTGTATGTTGGTATTTGCAAAATAAAAATGGGAAAATATGTGTGGACGGTAGGACAGGAAAGCCAACAGTCAAAGTGCTTTCTGGTGACACTGCTTTGAGAAAAGAGTGATTGGACTAAGGGCTTGGAGCAGAAAGATAAAGACAAATCCTGGGACATGGTGTTGTAAGGTAGCTTGAGCCAAGGTAGAATAGTAATGCTACAACAAGAGAATCACAGAATATAGTCGAGTTGGAAGGGACCCACAAGGGTCATCGAGTTGAACTCCTGGCCCTGCACAGGACATCCCCAAGAGTCACACCACATGCCCGAGAGCATTTTCCAAACACTTCTTGAACTCTGCCAGACTTGCTGCTGTGACCATTTCCCTGGGGAGCCTGTTCCAGTGCCCAGCCACCCTCTGGGGGAACAACCTCTTTTTAATATCTAACATAAACCTCCCCTTGCACAGCTTCAGGCCATTCCCTCGGGTCCTGTCTTTGGTCACCAGAGAAGGGATCAGTGCCTGTCCTTCCTGTTCCCCTCATGAGGAAGTTGTAGACCGTGATGAGAAGAATCGTGCCCTGTCAGTGTTCATTCCCACCTGTTGTAGTAATGACAACATTTCTTTACGGTGGGCTTTTTTTTTTTATTTTCTGCCTTTTTTTCTTTCTTTTTCTTATTTTTTTTTGGCTGCTTGCTTGTTTTTTTGGCTATTATTTGCTCTGTGAAAGGAAAAGTGAATACTGGAGATGGTGCCCTTGGGGCCACTGGAAAGGGACAGGGAATGGGGGGAAGTGTTTGCTTCCTGCAGCTCTGAGCTGTTGCAATGGTGCTGGTGCAAGCTAAGAAACACTGAAAGGTGTGACAGCAGCTAAGGGTTCATCTCTCCTATATTAGACCCCATAAACAGATTTGAAAATGGGCACTGTGAGCTGGTATTGAAGTCAATTTGCAGGTACACCCAGGCCCTTCTTATGTACCTTTTGCTTGCTCTTGTGTACATGCTACCCTGAGTTATCCTCATTTGTGAGGCATCTACTGAAATTTAGTGACATCACTTGTGTTTTTATTTTAATGCCTGGAAAACTGGGCTGATGTTTTCAGATTTGAAAACTAGTGGCAGAACCAGCATCTGAGATGTTTGTAATTTTCTCTTGGGCAAAATAGAAGGAAATTATCCCTTACAATTTTTCTGAGTCACGCTGATATTCAAAACTATGTACTGTAAATGTTTCTATTGAAGAAAAAAATGGTGTCTATTCCCCAGGAACACTGCAGGCCATCCAGCAGTAAAACGAGTATTTTCACTGAGGAGACAGAGGCTCTTCTCCCCAAGAAGCCTTCCTTTTTCCTCCATTAGTATGTATAAAAGACATACAAAGCCAGCTGCTCAGATGGATTAGAAAGCACTGCACCATGTCAATGGGCGCCCTTGTTTGTGTTGTTGAGAAGAGATTCTTAGTTAAGAAAGAAATGCCTCCCCTGTAATCGCCACTAACGAGGAGACCTTAGTGAAGTTTTTGTTTTTTAAAAGGCTTTGGCAAAAGACATTTTGGACTGTTGGATTAGTTTATGTTCCCTCCCACTCCCCATTTGATCCTTGAGGATTTGCCTGAGTCATGGATTTTTACTGGGCTTGTTAACTCCGTTGTTATTTTTTTTCAGTCAAGGGGATAAAGAAATCTTTTGGTGAGAGCCACTCATGGGGGATTAGCTGCGAGTGGACCGAACAAGGCAGTGACTCCCCGGAGGGGGTGACCCCTGACTCCCGGGTCAGGCACTGAGTCATCTTTGCCTCAATCCAAGGCAAGCTGAAGATTCCCAACAAGTGTTTTCTCCGTCCTTACCATTCTCCCTCCATTCAGTGACAGGCAGTGCAGAAGATGAGCTCTGTTATGACAGCTGCTATTCTACAAAACTGGGGGAAATGATAAAGTTAGATAGAATATCAAAGACTATAGGAACTGTTATTGGAAGGAAACCATACGACCTAAAGGGACCTGTCTGCTTTCCTCCTTTATAATTTTCAGAGCTGCAGGGGTTTCCACTGCACAGCAGTGGTTCTTCAATTCATTACAGAGCTGAAAGGTGGCAAGAGTGGCTTTTGGAGAAGTTTCTATTATAGATGTTAACTCTACCTAGTACTGATGGTATCATGGATGCTGTGGTGGTAACAGGAGAAGGTTTCAAGGGAGCTGTTTGCACAAGCTTTATGAATTGAACTCACTCACTTTGGCTGGGAAGCTACAAACAATGCATTTGGGATGCAAAACACAGTAGGAACTGAAGCCAAAAATCATGCTGAAAGCTGACATGTATAGGAGGTCAGATTATGCGTGTAAGGATAATATGTAGGTATCACTGCACAAATGAGTTATGCAGATTAACTCTGCTTTTGAGAAAAATGGGTTAAATACTTACAATTTCCACTGTTTTACAGTCTTTGAAATCTGGACTGTTTTACAAAGCAGTCAACTGCATCCTTTTATCAGGTTATCAAAGGCTTGGATCAATTCATAATGAATAAATATCCAACCTCCTCTATTGAAAGGTCTGTTAGTCGTTGTAGTGTACTGCAAGTTTTCAAGAAACAGCTGTGGAGAAGGAACCTTTCCCTCCTAGCTATTGTTAAGAAAAAGTAACAAAACGCTTTCAGTGTTGGAAGGGATTGTCAGCTTACACAGAGTCATGTTCAGTGATGTGTGTTACTTTTTTTTTGTGAAGAAACTGGATGGAGTTAGGGGAACCTCCAGTGTATTGTAGCATTGCACCTTAAAATGACATTTCCCAACAAGTCACAGAAATTAAGCTCCAGTGGAATTTAGATAGCTGCCTTGGCTTATAAAGAAAAGAGGAAGAGGCGAAAGAGTAATATTAAATATGCTATAGGTACTTAAGTATATATGCGTTTGACACATATTCGTGTTCAAATACAGACGTAAGATTTTTTTCTTTCTGGCTATTAGTTGTGGATTTATTGTAAACATGCATGTTAGAGCAATGGTCTTAGAGGCCTTATAAAAGGAACAGGTTGTAGGAGCTGTATAAAGGTAATTAGATAGGGTCTCTGTGCATGAGCAGACAGGCAAATACGAAGAAGTTGTGTGAAAAGCTGGCAAGGAGCAGGAGTAGTCAGGGAGGGACAGGTGATCTGTAATAAGCATAGAAAGAGGAAGGCCTTTAGAATTAAGAATATGACAAACTTTGTACCTTTCCAGTATCTCCTTTATTCCTCACTCTGTGCAGATTTGGTTTGGTTTTTTTTGTGGTTTTTTTTTCCCCCCAAAACCCCAGCTGGATTGCAGGTGGTGAAATGCCCAATCAATACAAGCAGTCTTAAAACTGTTAGCCATGGGCAAGCACAGAACGCTGCAGCATGCATTTCTCCACCACCGACAACTGTAATGAATGCATCAAACTTACTTTTTGCCTTGGCTTTCCATAGGGTATTAGATTAGGTTCAGAGTGTCCCTGTTGGTTGTTAGGGTCCTTCCCTACTGGGCTGAGGGTTCATGGCATACTGCTGAGAGGTCAAGGAGAAGAACTGCAGCTGTTTCACTCCTTGGCTGCAAAGAAACCTTCTTCCATCAGGGTCAGACTTCTGAAGGTAAAGTGACATGTTACAGCTGATCATCCCTTTTTTTTGTGCTGGGGATACCCAGTGCCCCATCCTCTTCTTATGATTCCTCTCCCCTGCTCCTGGCTGGCTACTGCCCCTGGCTGGCAGCATGTCTAGCGCTCGTCAGGCACCGCGTGAAACGGACTCAACTCACTGGCCTGGAAGAAAACTAACATGACAAAAAAGTGAATTGTTTGCTCCTGGGTTAATGAATTGAATCAGCTCAGTGAAAGCTCTAATGAACATTAGTTTGATGCAAGAGAAAGGGTGTGTTAGCATGGCTGGGATGGAGAGAAGAAAGGACAGGAGATGTACTACTTTTGGCAGTGATGAACTATGAGAGTGACTCAACTCTGACATGTAACTTCCCCAGGGGGGTCTTAGTACGGGACCATGAAACAGGAACTCCTTTGAGCAGAAGATGAACCATTGCCTGTCATTATCATAAACAGCCAGTGGCATGTGTGCTGAAGCAAGAGATCACAGTGCCCACACAGAACTTCCAAATTAATTCAGAGGCAGAGCAAAGCACACATGATGGATGCTGACCACACTGGTGAATGTGCTGCTGCAAGTCACTCCAGGAATGTAAAAGTGAAGCTTGTATCAGAACTTACTGGTGGGAGAGGTGTGTGTGGGGGTGTGTGTGTGTGTGTGAAATAAGTGATCAAGATGAAGGGAGACTTATTCCCAGTCTTCCAATAGTCATCATGAAAGCACTGTCTTCCCAAAGAAGAAACACTGTTTCTGTAGCATATGATATGTTGAATCTATGTTAATCAAAGATTAATTTCCTTTGACTGGTCTTTCAGGGTGCTCCAGGGCTCTCATTAATTTTGGTTCTGAAAAGCATTTATCACAAATTTATTAAGGCTCGTGTGACAAGCATTTTGCAAGCTCTGTTTCGTACCAGCTAGCCAAGTTCTTTCTAGTTGTGTTGTTCTAGAGGTCAGGGCTGAGACATTTATGTCAGAAGGTGACCCAAGAATTTGGGCAGAGTATTATGTTCTAACTCATGGAAACTATGAAGAAGAAAGTTTTCATTTCATAGCATGTTCATAGCTTCAGTGAGTCTGAACAATCAGGTCCCTAATGAATAGCAGTAAAAAGTAGTACAAGTAAAGATTTTCCTTTACTAAAGGAGGAGGGTTAGAAATTGTACCCTTAAGGTTTTTGCCCTCATATCTTTTTCTGTTGCCATTTCGTCGTCAACTTGCAAGCTTTTTTCTTGTTGCCCTCTTTTGTTCACTAAGTGTAGCTAAAACTAACAGAGAATGAACATATTGCTTTACCTGTAGGGTTTTCTTTGCTCACAATGTAAGGTCAAACCATTTTCTAAATAGTAAAATTCTGTAGAGAATAAATTGTGGAAATTCAGTTGTGTGTGTGACTGTGGTACACCCATTTCACCCCTTCCCAGCTTGCACTTGGTGTTATCGACAGGCTTTCCAACACCTCTCTCCTTCATTTGAAATTCTGTGTGGTCTTTGGCAGAAGAGGTGTAAATGCTTCAGGCCTGGATTGGCTGTACAGATAGGTGCAGGACTGTACCTTTCCTTGGAAAGGCTCTGGTACAATGCAGCATGACTATGATGGGGCAGTCTGTGGGCTGGGCCTACATCTAACTGGCTAAACCAGGGTTATTGGTAGTAACTTGCCATGTAAGGCTGTGAAATGACACTTGAGGACATCCCATGTTGCAGTGTCACCTATCAATCAACCAGCAACTTTCCTGCTGAAACAGAACATCACACAAAGCTCTCTCTGCCGAGACTGTATCAGAGAAGGAATAAGCCATACATTTTTGCTTTGGTTACACTTCAAGGAATAGCCCTTAAACTTCCAAAAATATACGTGCTTATTTGGTCATTTTAATAGAACAGCCCATCTTTCAACTCAGTTCTAAGTTTATTGGTATAGCTGAAGTATTTAGGGTAGAGACATCAGAAAGAGCCAGACACTGTAGAGTTGTCCTTGATACACCCAGGATTTAAGTATCTCCTCAGATACTGCTGTGACTGTAGGAAACCTTGGGCCTTGCCACAGTTAAGTCACACCTGAAAAGTTTGTCAATTCTTAGCAGGCGTTCTGCTTTTCCCAGAGCTGGCTGTTAGTTTTCACACGTTATTGGTGTTAGCAGTGTGATTTCTTCTTACCTCAATGAAAGCAACAGCCTTTATTCACAGAAGGACAACTGAAGACTCTTATTTCAGGTTTTTCTTTTTTTACTCATAAATGCCCTTTGAAATAAATCTGCAAATGCAAGCTATAGTTCAAATCAGCTGGAGCAATACACTCAGTGGATCATGCACAAAAAGTTGTAGGCATTCCTCATATGTCATCCAGAGTTTTTCTTTTTTAAAAGTTCTTGGCTAAAACATGATTTTTTTGTGGACAGCAGTACTGATGCCCTGTTGGTCTCATCCTTGATTGGTGATATTGTAGGGTAAGGCAGTGTGCAAACACGTGGTGTGTTTGCGTCTTTGCAAAGGGATTGATGACTGATCTAGCTGAGTTACACATGCATAGGACACCTAATCTCCCTATTTAAGATCTCCTAAAAGATTGGTGTATCTTGAAGCTGGAAATTGGGTAAATCTGTATTGAATTGGAAGTATCCACAAAATCTGAACATAGAGCCTAATGGGACTGTTGAATCTGGCATATTAGTTTAACCAAGATTTGTTATAAAATGTATGATATATGCTGATATTTTTTTCCAAGTATCCTGAAGTTTTTCTTCAGCATTGTTGGAGAGGACTTTAGAATGACAGTCTCAGTGGGGACCCTTCAGCATTTCTTTACACCTCTTCCCAGATGCCAAAATAATCTGTTCTCTTTTGCTGCTCTTTTGTCTGAGTTCAGGCAAACTAAATGAAGAGCACTTTAAAATCACCCTCCCCTGGGCCTGTGTGTTTTCTGTCTAGACTGTGAGCCTTGGATTTCTACAGGGGGAAAGCAAATTACAAATGTGTACACGAAAAACAGAAAAATGGATATTTCCCCCCCCACAGTCCACAGAGATTAAGATAACTTTCTTCACTTTTCCTGATCCAAGAAATAAATTGTTGAAATGAGTGGGAGCATGGTGGAGTGATGGTTCAATATGGCGTTTGATTTTGTTGTCTCCAGAGAAGCTGATCCTGAGCACTGGGAACTCCCACAAGTCCCATTGGAATGAGAGTCCCTGACCCGTGAGTGGATGGCAGGTTGCACCATCACAGTGGGCTGTAATTCCCAGTGCTCAGCATCACATGACATTTGACTTTGTACATGAGTTTGACCTTGCTACAAGGCCCTCAGTCTCTGAAATTTCCACACTATTTTGGCAGCAGAATGGTGTGCAAATGATGTTAAAAGAGATAGTGTGAACCTGACAACTGTGTGTCAACAGGGTCTCAGTTGTTGTCAATCTTTCCTTGAGTCATTCTTCTGGTGAAGACCATCTAGTCGACCTGAGAGTCTCAATCCCCTGGTGTTTTTCTGGATGCTATTTGCCCAAGGTTTAAGCCAGGGATCAGAAATGGGGGGGGCATAGACAGAAATAATTTCCCTATTTCCCTGTATACAGCCAAAAAGTATGTGCATGATCCTCTTTTTGTGCAAAGCTCCAGTAAGATTTTGAACATGGGTGCTGTTAATGTGACAGGGCTTGAATTTTACCCCAGGTGTTTTTACAACTGCGTGTTTAGTCTGCTCTGAGCAGCTTCAGACAAAACTGTGATTAAAAATGCTTGAGCAGGTCTCCAAAAGCTCTGTCCCTGTGCCACATTTCGTAGCACTGCACTGATGTTACACACAGGAGGTGGCAGAGGGAAGAAGTCTGATTTTCAGGGTGAGTATTGGGCATAGTCCTCAGGGACATAAAAGTGAGAATGGTCTTCAAATCATTTATTTAGTAAAAAATGGTGTTGCTTATGGGCGAACTGAGTGGCCACTTGCCTGAGGCTCCCAGCACTGGCTCTGGAGCATTGCAATCCTTACAGAGTTTTCCCTCCAGCTCTCAGCGTTCCCTGGCTCTTTACGCTACTTACATCTGTGCCTTTCTTGTTGCCACCCGTCTTGGTGGTCTGTTCTGCTTGAATGGGATTCCTGGGAGTGCTGCACTCCTGCACCCTCCTGTTACATTGGGAAAGGCCTTACCCATTACCTTTAAATAATGTACACAGTAGGAACAACATTGGTTTAAAAAAAAACCAAAAAATCAAAACCAAACCAGGAGAGAGATTCAGACCTGTTCGTTCCTTGCTTTTTAGTTCTGGGGTTCTGCTTTGATCTAGCCTCACAAACATTAGGTCTGAACTTGTGCCAGTGTCTGATCTGACAGTGCTTTGGTTTGAAGAGACATGCCTTTTATTTTTGATCTTTTTTTTTTTTTTTTTTTTTTTTTTTTTTTTTTTCCATGAGAAAAATTAAACTTGAGTGGTTTGGGGGGAATATTTTAACTATTTGGAACAGATTCTGTGATATGTAACCATGTGATCCATAGCTGTTGAAACATAAATGATGACCAAACCCTGCAGTCAGAAAAAAGGCCTGAGCCCAAGAGAGCTGGGGAATCCTCCAAGGGTTTACAATCCCCTTTTGGTAGGTTCATTAGCAAGTTAAACAAATGTAAATCAGTTTAAATAGAAAGATAGGTTAAAGTTACATGGGTGGATAGTTCAAGGAGTGCCCTGGAGAAAACCATTGCCACCCTTTGCTGTTGACCTCGGTTGGTTAGTTCCCCATCTCTAGAGTATGCCTGCTGAACCTTGTGCTTTCTGCTGCACATTAGGGGAGACTACCTGGACAGACTACCTGGAGCAAAGAGATGAGCCTTTTGTCCCGAGAGACTTGTTTATTCCCTCTTGTTTTGGTCATGGGGCTGCTTTGGCAATATTTTGGACAAATTTTTCTCACCTCCTGAGGTGTTACGTGTGTTCAGTTCTGTTTGAAGGAAGAATTCCTTGTGCTGGAGCCTCTCCTTAAGTAGCTTCAACTGTTTTGGTGAATGTAAATCATAGCCTGATGCTAAATAAAGCTTTGCACTGCTGTCTACTAGACAGCAATTTTTGCTGAGGTGCATTTTAAGAACCAAATTGTTTATGTATATGTTAAAAATTAAAATCTTCTTTCAGAAGAGAAACCTATCGGTAAAGTCATATCCAATTTTCTTTTTGGTGTACTAAGGCCATGGGGAGGCTTTGCAGACTAGAGAGTTGTATTTGGAGCCTGGAGTACACTTGGCAGTAATACGAATTGCCAAAGATGTCTAGGAGAAATAATCTTTCCTCGGTGTCTTGCTGATCAGTTTTGTTTGCAACATGAACCTCTGAACAGCACACAGCAAGTACTTCCAGCTGGCTTCTGCCCCCAGGCCCACAGACATGGTCCCTCCTGTGAACAAGCAGCTTGTGAGATGATGGAGTTGTCAGAGAACGCTTGACTACATCTAATTTTTAGGGGCCAAAGTTAGTCTCCCCTGTTTGATGTTTGAAAGGAGGACTCGTATGCATAGTAGTAAATTTTTGGAAGTTACTGTAGCCTTTGTAAATGCCTGAGGTTGCCACAGTCTGCCAAATACATGCCCAGTGAGACACTCTGATCTGCTCATCTCTCCACAGCCTTATGGAGACTTCTCTGAATCTCAGCAGAGAAGTTCACAATGGCAGTCGCCGAGGCTGGGACTACACAGTTCTGTGACTTAGAAAACCCTTTAGGTTCATGGTGCCCACAACCTTCTCTTTTAGCCAGAATTCAGGATATGCTTCAGGTCAGGTTATGTGTCAGTCTTATCCTTTCCTTACCTTCCATCTGCCATCATACATGATTGCCACACTTTTTGCAACAACACTCAAGTGACCCTACTGCACTCCCCTTCAGGGAGCTGATCCAGCCAAAAAGTAACTTGAAAAAGAAGGAACAAGCTGTGTGAGCCTGCTCCCCAGGAGGCCACATAAGTGTTAGTGCTGGTCCATGGGAGAGAGTGGAAACACATATTCCAGAGATAGGGAAGTGCTCCAGCTATGTGTTGAAGGAGTATGCACTGCATACATCCTCAGTGATTTGGATAGAGAATTTATAAATGTTGAGCTTTATTTAAGTCAGTAATTGCTAATATTATCATGTTTGTTCTGCAGCAATATCAGTAGCTTGCATTGTGATTGTAGCACTGCTGTGTTTAGCTCTGGGTACACCCTGGAGGAAAATTGTACAGAGTTTGCAGTCTCTGTAGATGTGACAAACACAACCAATGGCAACACAATTGAGCTTCATTCAGAAGAGCCAGGTAGTTTCTGATGAAAAGTCCCTCTCACCTCTCTTGCCCTGTGTTCCGTCCAACAGGGCAGTAGCTTTGGAAAGGATGCAGGAAATATGGCCTGTATAGTGCTGCTCTATGCAATACACCCACACAGCTGTGGGGAAACTGGATTGCTGCATGGCAGATTGTCTCCAGAACATAAGAGTTAGCAAGGGACTTATCCTACAGGAGTTCCTCTGAACTGCCAGTCTTGTCTTGAATGCCTCTGTGAGAAGCCATTACAGTGAGCTGCTCTCTTATTAAATATTCTTTTAATTGCAGTCTCCTAAAAATTCACTGGATGTTCCTTATTTCTTCTGTCTAAGATAAGATGAATAATTTCTTCCTATTTATCTTCTCTGTGGCATTCATAACATCATCAGCCAGTGTAAGCTGAGCTACATTGCTATTCTTCTAAGTGAGATGTGACCCAGTCTTTTATGATCTGGGCTGTTAGTTGCTGAAAAGCTGCAACTAATAGGGATGGGAACTGTGAGGTCCCTTATAAAAGGCACTTCCATGCTATGACCTGCTCCTAGTACTTCTAGGAGTTGAGGCGTGTTCTCAGTTGTATTCTGCATACTGAAGGATGTTTTCCTCTGCACATAGCTACGGGTTTAGCTCTGTGTATTCATTCAGATATATGGAGGATTATTTTTTTGTTAGATTTATCTGTCATTGGGCATTTCTCTCTTGATGAAATATTACTCTATGGTAGAAGTACAAATGAATGAATGTATGTATTTCTATCAGCTTTTCTGCCACCACTGCCTAGTGATTGGCATTTTAACCTAACCCCTGCTTATTTTGGTATTACCCTGGGCTGTGAATTGCACTTCAAGAGCAGAGATATATAGATCTCACAAATGGGCAGCAATACTGGGTGGATAAAGGACAAAGCAGCAGGGACTGGTATCCTTTTTGACCATCATTGTCAATCCTTTATTCCTGTACCATTTTAAAGCAATATGAGTGAGCTATGAACTTTAAAGGGGTTTAATGCTGCCATCTTTTTTGTGAGGATGGTGGTCACACATCGCAGTGGGTCATCTGTTGGATCAGCTGCTGCAGGTGCCTTGGTGTAATTTTCTGCTGGATGAACACAGTGTCATCTGGGGAAAAAAATTTCAAACATTTGAGGAATTGCCAGGTTTGGGAGGATTGTTATAAGTTGGATCCCAGCAATGATTTAGGGAATAATTCCCCTAGTTCTATTCAGAACAGAACTCAAAAGTGAATGCGGTATGTCCAAGTCTTGTTTCTTGTATACGTACAAGGAATGTGAATTAATTTACATTAGATCTTGTCTTAAGAACTAGGGATTGTTTCCTTCTCCCATTTGGAAAATCTAAAGATGTAATTAGATGTTACATAAATTGGATTTGACACAAGACAAACTAAGGAATTCCTGTTTCCTACCCCTGCTGCTCATGCCTGTTCCTGTTGCCAGCTTTTGCTGCTCTGTTTGTGCTGATGCAGCTGTTTGTGAGGTTATGCTGAAATGATTCAGTTTAAACACCTCCACATACAAAAATATCCAGCAGCAAACCTTTTTTTTTTCTCATCAGCTCAGATCTGCAGGTCCAATCCAATTTTATTTATACACATCCCTCCACAAAGTCACGCTAATGTAAGAAATGTGGCATTGGACTTGGCGTTGCTTTGCACCCAGGGAAACAGAGTAGCAAAACAGGATACTTTTAACAGAATTATGTAAACCAGTGATGCTGGCAATTCCTGGCGCACCCTGTGGCCTGAAACAGCTTCTGCTTTTAGCTTGTGTGAGCACAGTGTGTCCAGATGGAAGTGGCCTCGGCTGGTGGACGGCCTATCAGTGGGGTAATACTCACCAAACACAATGTTTAGTGGGGTCTACCTCATTCTGAGATGTTTTCATACCTGCTTTATATTTAGCAAGAAAGCACCTGTGTTCTGTCACAGACTGTTGGAATAGTAGCAACTGTATTATATACAAAAATGAAACTAACAGCTCTTTACAGTGACTGGAAGGAAAATGTGATGTTGAGAAACCAGCCTACTGACTCCAACTCTATGTCTGTGTGTTTAGTTGCCTAAGTTCTCCCTTCATACCACAGAAGATAGAGACAGTTTCTTCTATCAATCACTTAGCATTTTCCACTGCTTTTACTTATTAGTGTAGGAAAGATGGAATAATTTTTTAAGGCATAATGGTTTTTCTCTCAACCTATGCAGTTCCTGCCTCTAGTACAGTAAGGTTTGGGCTGAAGATGCTGCATAGCTGTTTGAGTTCTGTACTGACAAGTACAAGCCTCTGTTTAAATTCTGTACTGACATTTGATGACCAGAATATCAAGATGGGCTTACTCTTTTAAATGCAAAGTCATGAAAAGATGTTAAGTCTGCACATTGTTGGATTGCATCCTGGTACCTTTGAGCCTGCTTGAGAGACTTTTGCTTTTCCTCTAACCTCCACAGGTTTCGGTAAATCAGGATAACTCCAGATTTTGCCTTCTCTGAGCACGCCAGATAGAATTAGTATGTAAAGCTTTGCCAATTAAGAGAGATAATTACAAACTGGGATGCAGGGAACTCCCATTCACTTGCAGCATTCACAAGTTTAAAGTTTCTTGAGAGGAGATGCAGGGATAACACTCCAGGGTGGGAACACTTCCTTTTTAAATTACTAAGCAACATTATTGTCTTAAATGTAAATTAGACAATTAGTGGGGTCAAGAGACCGCACAAAAGATTTTATTGGTTTGAATAAAATGCAGCTTGACATCAACTAGTATAGTAGCAACCAGATTTTCTGAGTAAGTGTGAATCACCATATTAGATGCAACTTCACCTTGTATTTCATTCACACATTTACAGTGTTCCCAATTAATTATAGGGTGGTAATTATTTAAATCCAGCTTTACTTGCTGTAAATACTGTATTTTACCTACTCTATTTCTACATGAGCGCTTGTTTATAATTTCTATTTAATCTTCACTTTATGCCTGATGTTTCTTTGACTTTTCTCTCCTTGGCACTTTGTTTCTTCTTTTCTTGTGAGGTTTTGTATAGAAGTTATGTAGACTATTTTTTACAAATCAGAAAGACACAAGTTTAACAGATTGTAAATTATAAATCTTGAGTTGACTTTTTGGCTAACACCCATGTGTTTTGGCTTTTACTACTTATTTGGCATGCATTACTTTTTCAACCAGATGTGAGTAGTACTACTAAAGTGAAAAATCTCTGACTGTACTACAATAATGTTTTTCACAAAGTTCTTCTTGTGTTAAGGGCTGTAGATCATCACAGCAAGAGAAATCTGTTATTCTCCAGATTATATTTTGAATAGATAAGACAGATAAATGATAGAGAAAAGATGCCGTATCATCTGGATCATGTGCAAAATGAACAAGGGTGTTTGGGAAGATGCGGTGAGAATGTATGTGAAGCTTATAGTAAATTGGAAACTGAATCCAAGCTGTGTTGTTTTAGTGTGCTGCAAGTAAGAATTACCTCCCTTTCCTCCAGATTCTCCAACCCTAAATTTTGGATTGGCATTGTTGTTAGAGATTTAACCAGTAATGCGTAAAGTTTTACCTGAAGAGATTGTGGAAAATTTTTATTAGATCCTTATTTTCGGGGAAATGTGCTTTAAAAAGCATTGTCTTACCTTTATTTGAACATGAGAGGCAGGGTTCCTGCCAGCCAGCCATGGATGCAGGGCTTGTCCCAAGTGAAATGCACTGAGAGGTGTTTAAAGTATCAGAGCTGGAAGAGAAGGGAGGACTGGCCCTGCTGGTTAGGGAGACACAGCTAAATTAATTGAACACTTTATGCAGTGGCAAGAACTGAATCATATGCCAGACAAAGCAGACAGTAGGCGTAAACGCCAGTTAGCATCCACCAGTTACTAAGAAATATCTGACCACAGACATAAGGATGACAGAATTGGATTTTATTTAATTCTTCAGAGGTCTGTGGGATTACAAGCCCATGCTTTTACTGTTAGAAGTGCATCATGAGGCTGATGTGAAACCTAATATTTGTTTCATGTCTCATGACATTAGCAGGTATGATAGGTGTCCCTCTTACATGGAGTATTAAGTGTGCTTGGTGAGAGAGGGAAATGTTATTATCTTTCATCATAGAGACAGTTAATGCAGCACAAAGGAAATGAGACCCAAACCCTCAGAAGTTCTTTGCCTGACTCTAAGTGATTTCAAGGGCATTCAGGCCTAGCATATTTCCAGGGCTTGAGGCCAGTGTGATTTTATGTGGTGCCACCAGCAGCACAGGCTCTGTCATGGGCAGAGCTGGGATTTCTAGATCCCAGGCTAGTGGCTTAATTGCTGGACCAGACTGCTTTTCCTAATCTTTTGTTCAGATCTGTGCCTTTAACCTGTCTGTTCTGCATGAGGAAAACCACTGTGGTTTTTATGCTAAAGCTGTGCCTCTGAGCTTGAAAAGACTATGTGCTTCTCGACTATGGGAGGTCTGTTGTGTTGGACTTGTGTGCTGTGGGAATAAAAAGCCCGAGTTACAGTGCTGTGTGAGCAATACCTGGCCCCCACTCAGCCCAGACCTCTTCACTTATTAAATCCTGCACTGTGAGATCATAGCAAAATAATAGCACGAATCACCAGACAATCAGGAGTGTTTAGCTTGTGTTTAACTGGAAAATCTTGAGGAAAGAGTCCACACAGTAAACAGTAAAGTGGAAAAAAGAGAGTTTCTACAAACACTTTAATCATGAATACATGGATTACATCTGTGTGTGTGTAAAACCAGAGTTTAGTAAAAGTACAGATGAGTTCCAGGTAATTAGCAGACTGAATTTTACCGTGGTTAGAGAATTCTGTTGAAGTGTGCTTTTAAAAAAAAAAAAAAAAAAATTCTGCTTGATGTCATGCACCTGGCTTTAAGAGTGAGTAAAGCTGCTCTTCACTTGCTTTGAGTCTGCACGTTAGGGTAGATAACTAATAGATAATTTTGATGATGATTTAGGGAAGCGGTGGGGAATCCAACTGGGCACAGAGTATCTGTGTTCCCTCCCACTGCAAGGTTTATTGATGCTGTCTGTAGATTCGTGTTTGCTTTACTGCTGGTAGTTAGGACCGGTGATCAAAGGCGAGTGTAGCTGTACCCATGAAGGGACATAATTGGTTGGACTCTTGGAGTCCTCTGTAACAATACTTGGTTTGTTGTGTTAGGCAGCGCTCCACAAAGTATAAAACATTGTATGATTGCTGGGGCAGTCGGTCAAATGTTTTCTTCTCGTCTCGATTCCTTTTACACAGGAAACCAATATAGCTCAGAGCCTAGGGATGAAAGCTTTAAACCTGGAGGGTGCCTGGTGTTTCCTGAGAATCTCACGAGGGAAACATTGTCTCAAAACAGCTTCACTGACAGATATATTTTTATAGCTTATTATTTTGTCTCCTCATTCTTTGTTTCATTTGAATATAATAGGCTCTTTATTTTTAAATGCTCATCTGTTCCTGCTGTTTATATCCTCACTCAAAAATCATAATTCTCTGGGATATTTTCTTTTTTGACATCACATTTGGTTACTGTTGAACATATGTGCTACAATGCCTGTATAGAAGGGACATTGTTTATTTTTGAGTAATAAATTTTCTATTTTCCTTTCTGTCTTTTGAAAAGAATCCCATATTCCAATTTCTAGCAAAAGGTTATGGACCTATTTATAGGTTTTGAATTTTGGCAGTGATGTAAGCATATTGTGGGGTTTTGTGACTTCATGAGACAAAAAGTTGAACTTGCAGATAAATAGGTGAAAGCATTATTTTCCTGTTCTTTTTTTCAAATTACATGAAGTGGAGAAAATACTTCTGATGCAGCTCCACCTGGGTATAGCTTGTATATTCTGAAGACCACTTCAGGGTCCAAACAATTAAGCTGCCTGTGTCTTTAAGCTACAAAGGCAAGTTTCCCAGTGGACTCAAACATGTTAATATTCAATGAAATAAACTGTACAGAATGGCTTCATTGCTTGGCAATGTTTAAATGTGGAACATAACCCCCATACTACTAGTGGAGTTGTTGTTCTTTTCCATACTTTTCAAAATTATTTGTTTTGTTTAGTCATTAAAAAAGAACAGATACACAACTTGCTGGTGTGATATTTTCTAATGCAGACAAAGAAGCAGCATAGGGCAGAAAGGAGATTTTAAGAAACATAATATTGCTTGCATCCCATCAGTTACGGAAGGGTGGGCCTCTGTAAAGCAGTATTCCTGGGAGCTTAAAGGCTGTGACTTACAGAAGACCATCACAAAAGTGACACAGTTACCTAGGCCACATTAGTAAGGACATTCCACCAAGCCAAAGTATTCACAAGAGATTTAAAATCTGTGTAAGAGGCAGGCAGCATGCCTGATTTTTCCATTCTTCATATAAAATCTGTTTTAATGTGCTGTCTGTGAGAATCAGCCTCCTTCTGCTCCTGCCCCCCATGCACCCTGCAGCCCTGGGGGACAGGGTGGTGGTGTTTGCTCAACTGCCCTTTGTGTGCCAGTGACTGCACAGTGCCAGGTCAGCATGACAGAAACACGTCACCTCTGGCATGCAGCAGCAGATTTCATTGTGAGCTCCTGCACCTTGAAAGCAAAGCAAGCTGCAGAGCCAGAGGCAGGCTTTACTTTCCATGCTGCTCTGAACGACTTCTGGACAGGTTCTTAAATCTGATTTTTAATTACCTGTCTATAACTAGCAACTACAGTGTTTGCCACTGAGAATATTTGAGAATAGAACTGGTGAGAAAAAAGACTTTTTTGACCCAGTAAAACCCTAGAGATCAAAATGTTATATATGCGTGTATCTCTGTAAATAATTATTTAATACAGAACATAACTTTATAAATATATAAATATATAATCTTAATCTCTAATTTAATGAATACCCAGATAAATAATGAAAACCTTCATTACAGAATATTTCCTTTTCTTCAAATTTGTTAAAATTCAGTTATGATGCCTCTTATTGAGACAGTTAAATACTTTGTTGGAATTTGGATATTCTGTGGAAAGAAATGTTTTTGCTAATGTGGGATTTGCTACTCGAAAGCTGTTTCAGAAATTCCTTTCTGTTGCTTAACTTAATATAGTACCTGAAAATTATTTTAAGCTCCTTGCAAAAGAACAGCCAGAGATCTTGCATTATAATTAATAATTATAATGTAATTAATAATTGCTATTATGATTACTTAACCCTTTGAAATACTCATGTCCTTTTTATGTGCTTTCCTCCTTGCAGACTGATCATCTTAATTATTTCTGTTTAGTTGCACTTAGCACCTATTAAAATGAAATTTAAAATACATTCTCAAGCAGATTAGAAAATACTTTGATTGGTTGGAGGCCATCTCAGTGGGAATGGACCAGCTTTTTTCATCTCCCTGTGCTGATGGGCTTGGACTTTGTGTCATGTCTTTTTCCCAGACCTCTGACAAAAAACTCTCTGCTTTCAGTATTTTGAGCCTTACTGGTAATGGCCTAATGATTAACTCTTAGAGCAGTGGGGAGCCAACTGTTTGCAGTCATCCCAATATAGTGAATTCCGCTAGCTCTTAAAAGAAATAAACTTGTGGAAGTTTGTAGGTTTGACACATTTTGTAGCTGGATAATGAATGGCTTTTCATGTTTCTCTCAGTATTAAAGGTTATAAATTGTTTGTCACTGTTCACAAGCCCCTTGGCAATAAGGATATTTTAAAATCTTCAGTGGATGGAGGTCAAGTATGCAAGTCTGCCCAGGAACTGTCTGCAAGACTGAACAAGTTATAGACACAATTTTAGAGAAACCTAGAAAACCATTTTTTGCACTTCAAAATAAGTAATAACATGAAAGCATAAACCCATCTGCATTAGGTGGTCTCCAAAACTTGACGAGATTAGGCTTAAATTTGAACATTGCTCTACAGAGGCATTGCACAGTTTGCAAAGTCCTGTCTACACAAGAAATATGAGTTGAACTTTGTGTTTATTTCTTTTCCTGGCTGAGATGGGATCATCAGATACAGTTCCTACTCTCACTACCACAGAGAAATGGTGCAGAAGTGCTCTGTCTCTTGCTGCCCCAGCTTTTTGAGCGGAGTCGCTGTGCCTGCAAAAGTGGCTCACACCTGCCTAGTTGCTGAAGCATCCTGGTTGTGCTGGGAGACTTGAGGGTCTAAAGTGTTCTGTAACTCTTCCTCAGATAAGCCCTTGCTAACTGTGTTTATACAGTATCTTCTGGGCAGCTTTTCTGTTCTGCTTCAGCTGCTTCCCCCAGCACAGCCTATTATGGGTAGGTGTCAGAACTTTTCCTTTTGCTGTCACATCCAGATCTCTATGACACTGTTGAAGGACTGCTGAGACTTTGGCATTCAGGAGATCTGAATGTTTTAAGTTTTTTTTAGGCTTACTTCTGAGATGGTCTTTCTTCCTCACTGAATAGTGATAAAATTTGCCTGCTTCACTGGTACATGCAATGGTATCTGTAAAAGTTTTTGACACACTTGCAGGAGAAAGTAAAGTGCTTTTGGTGGTGGTAGTGTCATACTATAATCGTGTCTGAATCTTCCATAATTTAAACACAAAACTTTAAGTTTTCTGTACCTCAGCTTGGAGTCAGTTATATCATCATCACTGGAATCCACATCTCTCTGTACGGCAGTAACACACCAGGCTAAAGCACAAGGAAGGAAAAGCAATGGATGAAGGCTTCTGTCATGGATTGGAGCTGATATTGACCAGGCATTGCTCTCCTCCCTTCAGTTCAATAAGCTTTTTCAATTTCTTCAGCCTGGTTGCTTTAATGCTGCCGTATTTATTGTTATATGGTTGTTGTCTTTTTTATTGCAGATAATAGCTAATTGAGACTCGAGGAACTTTATTTGTTTAACCTTGGATCTCTGGAGGAGAAACTGGTTACTTTGAACCTTTCAGCCTTCTGCTCTTAAATGCATTGAGAGAAGCAACTCAAATTTAGTGCTTTTATTGCAATTTTAAATACACAAATAGCTGCCTTCGTTCTTACAAGCAACATCAAAAGGCCAGAGAGTCTGGAGTGTATCAATCATATATTGGTCATTCACCATTAATCAACTTACACATGCCTGTACGTCTATGAGGATCTCTTCTCCTTCCAGTGTGTTCACTGTGCCCCACTGCTGAAGAAATACAGTCAGGAGGAAACCCAATAGGGCGCAGTTGTCATGAGCCGTAAGTAAGGACAACTTGACTTCCTGACATACTTTGGTATGAGTATAGTGTTTGTCACATGAATGAGTCTATGCTTATTTATATGCAATGCCATTACCTTTCAGTCATGGAGTTTGGATTTTCTGTTTGTAGTTCTCATGAAGATTGCTTAAAATAACAGATCCTAACTGTTGCAGACTGATTAGTTCATTTTATAACTGATAAAAACAATAAAGTAATAAACATCAAAGTGCTTGGGTACAAAGTCCAAAAATGTAAGGTAAGAACAAACATGTGAATGTTTGATAGTTATTCCCAGTCCCCATGTGTACTTGTATGTTATGACCCGCCCTTTTTTTGCATTGTACAGTCTGTGCGTCATCATTGCTTAACTCCACTCTCCGTGTTGTGCAATTTGTTTGGGCTTGCATCTTACAAGTCAATATATTGGTTTTCGTTAGTGCTCTGGTTTCTCTTTGGATGGGAAATAGAGTAAAAGAACAGATATATTGCTTTAGAAGGACAACGTTCTTGTTTGTGTGCATAGGTATTACTTAACAGAGGTTGTGTATATTGCATGCCTTTTGGGGTGAGCTAAAATAAGATTTGATTGCATGTGTAATACATGGAATAAAATTTTAAAAACCTCTTTCTACCTAAAGCAATGGAGTTTAAACATACTTCCTTATTCTTTCCCTTCCCATGTTTTCACTCAAGCCTGTTATTATTACTTTTGTGTACCAATGATAAGCTCACTTGTCCTATAAATCTAATGACAGGAAAGCTCTGCCCTGGAAAATTTATATTAACACATAAGGGCTCATATTGTTGCTAGACAAGCAAATTATGCAGAAAAAGCAAAAGTTATTAGATTACATGCAATCTGTAGTCATGTAGGAAGTATGTAAGAAATACAGAAATTAGTCCAAACGTTACAAATTCTAGTCAGTATGTCAATGAAAGAGAACTCTGTTGATTCCTTATCTCATGGTCATCCACATTTCAGGTATATGCTTTGTGATGGTCTCAACAAGCACAACACGAAGACAATATAAGGAATAACTGGTGGAGAAATATAAACCACTTATTGGTTTGTTATTTACTAGTTTGTTTTTTTTTTTTCCTTCAGCCAACAGGCTGTATTGTGGCAGAGAGGGAAAGAAGCTGCTGGGTGCAGTGGCTTGGGATTGTAGCTGATCAGATCCACTGGCTTACCTTTGAGAAAAGAGACACCATCCCTCCTTTTCCCTATTGCTCTGGTGGATGTAGGACAGCATGCTACACTCATTCAGTTCCCTGGTGTGGCACAAGATGGATCCTGGGTAGGTTTTGGGGGGGTTACTGAACCTTTGTTAAGTAAGAGGTTTACGAGTGTTAAAATCAGTTCAAGAAATGCCTACAGAATTTCTCTGCTGTTAACCTCTCCAGTTTTCTGATTCACTACCTAAATTTCTGTCTGCAAACAACTAGGAACTCTGAGAGAAATTATTTCACGGTGATAAATGTGGCACAACTGTTCCATAATTTTGCTTTTATTTACTACATATAGATCAGTGTTTTTCTTTTCTCTGAAAGTCTCCTTTATCTTAGGGGGATTGTCTATTGAAACGCTCTTCAAAGGAGAGAAACAATATTCTTACGCACATGGAAACCATCATTGTTTCCCCTGCTGCTCTTTTGGCTTGATGCTGTATTCAAGGAGTAATTGTGGGAAGTCAGTGCTCCTCTTCTGAAACATAAACTAGGTTGAACTGTACTTTTCCTGTCTGCTATTGTTAGCAAGAGCGTTAGAAAATTGCTGTGTACCAAGTCAGTCATGGAGAAGAAAAAGCAGGACAATTAGCATTTTTTTCACAGCTTAATGCAATACCCACGTCTTCACCTGCCCTACATAGGTTTGTTTGCACTGGAAGCTATGTTAAATAATCTTAATGAGAGGGATGATTTCATTCCCTTTACTGAAATTATACAGGGAAATAAAGCAAACAGATTCCTTTTTTTTTTTTCCTCAGCAATGCCATTCTCTTTAACACAAGTGTTAGCCATGAAGGGAGCAGTTGTATGTTTGTTTAGCAAGCATGGTAAGAGCTTTTTCAAGCTTTTATAGTCTCTGTAGCTAAGAGCATTATTAAATAATTTGTCCTTAATTTTGTCTGTGTTGCTACAAGAGAAATCAGTGAAATACTGTCAAACTTACAACCATATAAACAACTCGTTTCTGTGTCTTAGTGCCTTCCTACTTCAGATTGAAACTGTTAGGTGAAAAAAAAAAACAAAACAACAAAACCAAACCAAACCAAAGTTTATATTTCTGGATTTATTTATTTGCAGCAAAAAAGTAATACAAGATTAGTGTCAGAGAAATGCATGACACAGTTGCATGCTATTAAGGAGGATCTAACTATAAATTTGTACTTTAAGGCCTGGAGAGTTGGAATGAAACTCTTTCTGCTGCTAAAATATTCTCTATTGACATGTCCTGAGGATTTTATTGTTCACAGTCTTTTTTCAAGGAATTTTCACTTAGGTGAGAAAAAATGTTTTTTTACAACAAGTGTGAAATATCATATGGAAATACCTAGTGTGGAGGAAAAAAATTGGTTCTGTGTTTAAAATTAGGTTCAAGATTTTGTTTCTGTTGTTTGAAAGATACTGCAATTTTCTGAGCAACATATCTAGTTGCCAGCTGTTTTGAAGACAGTGATATTCAAAATATTTATCTTGTGGCATAATAGTATATTTTCAAGTCTTGAATATGGATGATTTCAGCCCAGGGAATTAGTAACCTTAATCTAATTTAATATTTTTATTTCTTTCTAATTTAATACTTTTATTTCTTTTGTTCCTGGTTTTAATAAGTAAAGGGATATATAAGTCATCTTTAAAAGATGGAGTCTTATTTAATAACATGATTCAGAGAAGTATTTAATCCCTGTGGCTAGGGCAAAAAAAGGGTCTTCTTTTCAATCACACGGAGTCAATGATGATAAGCATACTCAAAGGATTTTTAGGTTAATGAGGCATGAATAAGTGTTGTCTTTTCACAAAGAGATGAATAACGTGATTGTATTTACTGTGGCTGAGCAATATATTTGAGAATATCTAGTACTGCTATTCAAAAATGCTCTTTTGATAACCTATTTCTACAGATAACTGTAGGCCCGTGTGAATGTCACAATCCTTTTCAGCCTAGACTCACTCAGTTTTAGAGCTGAGTTTGAAACTGCAAGTTGTCTTCAAAAGAAATGGAAAGAAAAGGATTCTTTTGCCAGAAAGAGTGAAAACTGTAGGCGTTGAAATGCGAAATGAGAACTAACAGCTTGTGCTACAACAACTGACCCACATGGTCAGTTGAAAAGACTGACTAGACTTTGGGATAGCTGGCCATCTTAAAAATGTATGTTTTCACATTTTGTGTTCCAGAAAAGTCTTTATTCTGGCCTGAAAATAGCTTAAAAAGTTGAAACCTGTTACAATTTTCTGTCAAAGCTAAATGTTGGCAGGTTTCAAGGCCTAGGGAAATCAAGGCCTTGTTCAAACTGAAACATTTAAATTTAGTAAAGGATGTTGAAGCAGAGTCCATCAAAAGCCTCATTTGTGGCCTCATACATGATGGCCAGAAACATGGTATAATTAACTATAACTGTGCTTGAGAGTCTGCTTTTCAAGGAATTATTTGAAGTAGTCTCATAGCTAAACAGTGCTGTCTTCCTTCTCGCTCATGCTCTGGAGCATCATTTGGTCTTTGTATCTTAAGGACTGAAATGAACATTCAGCAGTTCTGTAGGGATATGGAGTAAAACCATGACCCAAATGAAGTCAGTGGTTTCATGTTGAGGTCATATGTAGGGTCGTATGTATTGGTTTTGTGTCATAAAGTGTTACATTCCTCCCCAGGTGGTTAAGCTGTGCTGAGCTGGAAGATAATTTCTTGGCATAGGATGAATGATTTTGAAGATGTTTGTCCCATCTAAACTTCCTGGCCAAACTGTAAGGACTTGACAGGGCAGAGAGAGGGTTGAGGAATGCCAGCAGCATAAGCTGTTGTAGGCAAATGCTGTGCTTCCTGTGGTGCTCAAGTACTGCCCCTTTTACAGCTATGGGACACATGGGATGACTAGTGAAATATTCCTGACACTGCAAGAGTTCACCATTCTGCGCATGAGAGATTTGCATGAGAGCATGGTTTATGCATAGGGCTTGCTGTTTTAAAGAGGGGTGTAATGACTTACCCATTGCCTGCCTGAGTACTCCTTTTTAATGTTAAACATCCATGGAACTACAGTGGAAGCAGCCTCAGTTGGCCACATTTCTGAGAAAAGTGCATCACAATAGCACATTAGTCATCCTCACTTGATAAAAACAAGAAGGATGAATGAAAGAGCTGTAGCACAATGTAGAGCTCTCAAGAGCAGCTTGTATTGAAAGAGCTAGGGGTTTTTCCTTGTTGTTTTCAAAGTTTGTGTAAAGACACCGCTGCTTCTTGAAAGCCTCTCAGTTTTAGGTTTGAAAAACTACAGACTCCTTGGGATTGCAGGACCTGTACCAGTGGTTGATTCAGCCCTTTTACCCTTTGGAAGAAGAGAAACAAAATTCTGGCTTCTGCCGTGGCATGAAGCCATCTGCCGTGTCCTTGGAAACAACCAAGTAGAAAAGGTTTGCCTGCTCTGTGTAAACATTCAACAGCACACAGCATTTTCTGGAAGAGCTGGGCTTTTGTCCTGAGTCACTACATTCTTTCTCCACAACTGTGCAGTTAGCTGCTGCCTTCCAGCATGTTGCACAGCACAGTTGGATTGCATGTGAACAGTGTTTGGGGCACATGAATGCTCTCTAAGTAAGTTATGGTGACCAATAGCACTATACTGAATAAATGTTGTTAGTCTTTCCCTATTTCAGTGTGGAGTAAAGGGCAGTTTTCCAGGATTGAATAAATGGTGCAGTGCCAGATGTGGGGATCTGTTGAGCTGTATGTAGATCTCAGAGAAAAAAAGCAGATTTGATGACTTATGGAAAGACTTCTGCTTGTAAAATAGAAACATATATGGTCTCTGTTGCTGGCAGAAAATAACAGAAGGAACTCTAGATGCAAAAAAATTATTTGAGCAGTGGGTCTGTTAGCTGGACCATCAGGATGAGAATGATATCTGTTTCTCCTTGTAAAATAATATATCAGTCAGATGTTAGTCATCATTGTAGGAAAGTGACAAAAACACAGCAGTAAAGAGACCCCAATATACCTACCAGATGATGCTCTTACTGCTGATGGCACCAAGCTCACATCTGTAAGTTCAAAGACTTAACACTTGGTCCTTCATTCCCACATTTGTTCATCCAGCTGCTTTGGTTCTATGGGCAAGATTTCGTCATGGGAGTCATTTAAAACTGGCTCATGAGTTCACTGACATATGAGGAGTACTTTAAAAATACGAAGCATTTTTACATGCAATGTGATTTATGTTTGCTTTTTTCTGTATGATTGATTTAATTGTAATTTCAAGCTGTGATGTTACACAACAGAGAGAATCACCCTCTGCTATTATAGTTCTTTTATTCTTTGCCTCTTATTTGGTTTGCCATTGAAACATTGGGACAAATGCCTCAAGAAGTGGTGCAACACTGAGACTTTGGAGGCCTGGACAAAGCAATGGAAGGAACATGCAATGTGCAAGTTATGCACTAGGGAATCATGAAGACATTCAGTTATTGTTTTCTGTTTTCTGAGTAAAATTACTTTTGTAATTTAATTAAAATGCAGAACTCAGGCTTGCAAGGTGTTCAGCACTCTCAGGTCCTTCTGAAGACAGTGTGTCTGAAGAGTGACAGATTTATTTTTCTCTCCCCTGCTATGACCGTACCACAGTGACATTTTTTCTAATCTGGAGGTGGCATTTAGATGAAACATTTGGAATCAAAGTCCCTAACTTTGCTTAAAAAACTAACTCCAAGGCAGAAAATAAGGCTATGAAGATAAGTGGCTACTTCAAATGAGTGGAAATTCTGCAATACTATTTTAGGTATATTTAAATGTGTTTGTGTCATAGGAATTCAGGACTAGATTTGGGGCTTTTTTTAAACTTCCTTTTATTAATGTTGGGTTATTACTAGACATAATCTGTGTTTGTGTTAAACTAAAATATGATTAGCTATAAAACAATCTTGACATGTCATGATTTTCAGGAGGTCACTACTCCTGTTTTCTTAAAAAAGTTACAAGTGATGTGTCCTAAAATATAATTTTCCAAATATGGATTATATCTTACAATATAAAATAATTTTGCTTATGCTCAAGCAAATAATAAGCTCACTTGTCTGGTATTAGGCCTTAAAGTAGGACTAATTAAGATTTCTTAAAAAATACAAAGATGAAAGGGAGAGTCCTTGAATACAACTTCAGAAGGGTAAAATTTTCTACTTTTTGTATACTCTCTATTCATTTGACTTTGGACAGAATGACAGTGCAAGAGAGGATTTTGAGAATGTCAAGGGGAAAACACCAAAGTTCCATTCACTTAAAATTTGAGAAGATGCAAATCTTCGCTGTGTGTCTTCAGTATGTCAAAGTTAAAATGCAGTTGCCTCTGGAATGAAGTTAACAACAAATAGTGATTAGGCAGTGTCAGTGACCAATTATTTATGCATCTCACCCTAAAAGTCTACAACGACCAAGACAGTCCTCTCCAAGAGTCTGGGCTGAGGCACCAATTTACAAGAAATGCCATTCATGCAATTTCTGTTTCAGAGGAGTGGAAGGTGATATTAAGTATGGTGGTAACTGAACAGGTTCCATAGGTGTGTATACTCTGCATTGCTCCCAGTGTCACTGGCCAAATCTTGTTGCTGCTTTTTATGACTTTGTTACTGAAAGTGAAAAAGGAGAAAGTGGAGCAGGAAAAAAAAGAGGTTTGCCGTTTGTCTTTGTTCTCACTGCTCTTTGTGTGATCTTACCTTTCAATATGCAGAATAACAATACTTCTCAAAAATGATTTGGTTTTGGAGAAAACAGCTACAACAACTATTTCTTCTCCTGAAAATTAGAAGACTGCGTTTAATTGAGGGTGCAGACAAAACTACAGAAATACTTAATGGAATGCATCTGAGTTTCCACATGCTGTGCCAAAATGAGAAACCAAGAAATGTCAATCTATAGTGATTTGAATGTTGAAAATCAGTTTCATAGAATGATTGGTGCTTTTGGGAAAGAAAGACTTCCTTTGTGGTTTTTTTTCTTTTTATTAATCTGCATCAAAATATGAGCATGCTCACAAAGTGAGCTTAAATGTAATAAAATGTGGGACCAAGATATGGTAGTCAGCAATGAAAATGAAAATAACTTTCAAACACTTTATTTTGAAAAACACTCAGGATGGTAGATGGATCATCTTATGTTTGAAAATAGAAGGTCTTATATGTCACTGAAAAATGCATAGAATTTGGCTTCTAGAATTTCAGTGCTTTGGCAAAGCCTTAAAAAGAGCTGAAAGTGAGGAAGTCCTTGCTCTAAACGTCAGCAACTTGGCAAGGCTGTGGGCAGTTGGCATTAACATCAATGCTAGTATTCAGCTGACATCCTTGTTCAATGTATCTTTCTTACTGCAACTGGCAGGGGACAAGAACTATTGTGACTGTAACTTTGAAAGCAATATTTAATTAAGTAAATTGATGTGCTCATTGGAAAACTGCAAATCATTCTTATGTGGCCTTTTTTTTTCCTTATTAAAGGCTCTTGAAGGGGTACTCTGCATTCAATAAAGTTTTATCTTTACAGTGAGTACTTAATAGTTTGCATGCTTCAGCTTACTGCTCAGTGGGTATCAGGAGTAGAGTTTTTCCTTTGAATGTCTTAATTTTCAACCTACATTTTCAGGTAAAAATAAATTTGATGGTGTTTGACTTACGCTGAACATGCAGATCATCCTTTTTATTAAAGTATGAAGTGTTGTTCAGTTCTGCTAAAGGACTTGTTTAAGGAAAGAAATAACATTTCAGTGAGTTGCTCTCCCCCTGCTTCCAAAAATAATTTTATGTACACTGTGCTCCTGCAAGTGAAAAGGAGAACTTTGCTAAAGTTTTAGAGGGGAAAGCAGCTTGTGTAGGGAGATGTAAGCATTATCTTCTGCTTGGGCCTCCCAAAGAAGAGGGAGAAACCAAGATGTGAACACTAAAGGGTTAAGCACAACATTGAGAGCAATTTGTCTATTGTTTCTCTATTAATATCTTTCACCAACTTGCCACTCATCACCTTTTCCAAGTAGTCTCCCTATAGTAACAAATGGTGCCATAGACAAACCAGATGCAATCTCGTGTTTTCTTTTCATAAGCATTTGTAAATTTGTTAAAAGAAAAAGTAAGGGAAGTAGGAGAAAAATGTTTATTTTGTAGAAGCTGGACCAAGGAATATTGAGAACAGGGGACCCGTTTTGCTGTAACCCCCTGTGCTACCTGATGGGCCTCCACAGTTCTGCATGTGATCTGATTTCCCTAAAAGAGTTGTTCTGTGTCATTAAATGAACCTAGGTTCCTTGCACAGCACTCTTGAGGGTCCTGAGCTTGTATTCTTAATATTTACAGCATGTTGTCAGGACCTTAGGTCCAAAGCTGGACTCTGTTATGCTCTACCTGTAGCTGGCTGCTAATTTTCATCTCTCTGCTTAATTCCATAACAGTTTTCCTCAATGACTTATCTGCACATAATTGCTACATGCATGTTTTTCTGTCTGCAGCACAATGGCATGAATGCTCAGACTGTTTTTTTTTTTCCCCAACAATGTTGCTCAAACTCCTTAAATTTAAATCTTTCCTTTACAAGGTAAGTCCATTACTTTTCCTTAGAAAGAAATGTATTGTCTCCAAGCTTCTTTCAGTTGTAGCTGACATTAAAAGATGGAAAGCATTTATCTTCCTTTACATGGAAAACAAACTTATGAAAACAAAAAGTATCTGCAAGAGTAGATAGTTTGTATCTCTTTTCTTGCAGTTGAATGCAAGATAAACATAAAATGTCAATTGTCCTTATAATAGCAGATTTCTCAGTGTTTACAAGTGTAAACTGTTGTTATAAAGGTTATTTATTTTCCCTTGATGTATTTTAAAACTTATGAAATTTTCACTGAGGTTCACAGAGTAGGTTCTCATACTGTGGCTGAGTGCTTGTCAGGTGTTCAGGTAGAACTTCTGGAGACTGGTCACAGAAAAAGGACATCTTCTGCCACTCAAACTCTGAACTGTAGCAAAGGCTAGAAAAATGGATTAAAAACAGCTGTTCTTTTGTAGCAGCAATTACTGTAGATGTTACAAGGAAGTTAGACGATCACAAATGGAAGATCAGTTCAACGATTGTAAATCCTTGCTGCCACTCATTTCTGAGTACAGAGCATTGAATGAATAGAATTAACATCTGTTTCTTTAGAAAATACAATTGGTGAAATGTTTTACATTTACTATGAAGTAATTTTACATTTACTACCAAGATGCAGAAGATCTTGTTAGTAAAAGGCAAATCAACATTAATTCTTTCCTGTCAATTGCACAACAATTGTGTTCCCAGTTTTCCCCATCTCATTTGATGATTTGTGTATATGTATGTGCACTAGACTGGTTGGCCTGTTTAAATAGTAATGACAAGACCTGGAAAATTTATTACCTTATATATGAGATTTTTTGAGGACTTCTGTCACCTCTTTCACCAGTAGTAAGCTTTGCCATATGATGTTAGTGGACCAAAACTCTGCTAGCCAGTTTGCTTGCTCCTAGCATTGGAAATTTGCCAAAAAGCCAGCATGAATTTCTGGCTGATGTTGGTTTGAGCTATCTGTGGTTCTTGGTGTTGAACAGGAGAAAAAAACCTTATGCTCAGACAGATTTTCCTGACTTTTGAAGAGCATCTTGTCTCCTTATCTTTAGCAAGCTGTGCTGTAAACACTTCTTTAACTACTTCCAGATCTCATTTCCACAAGCAAAACATTTGGCTCCGTGGTTGGATTACCACCACCAGAACAGAGAAGAAACAGTGTTACACAGTCACTTTGTTGCCTGTGTTAGGCTCTATCATCATCCAGCCAGTGTTTACAGAATGCCACAGTTAACGTTGACCAGATGCTCTATCTGTGGTTAGCCCAGAAACCAGGCACGGGCTGCCGGTGTTTTCCAAACTCGACCATCTTATCCAGGCCTTGCCTGTTTGTGAGAGTGGGGTCACCCCGCGGCCCGGGTGTGCTGTCAGCCCTGACAGGAGATAGCATGGCCCAAGATGTTAAAGTTTGTGTTGTTTCGGCCACTTATGGCTTTTCAGCAAACAATTTAGAACAAAGTGATGGTGTTTCTCTTGCAGCTTGTGGATGTAAAAGCATTTTTTAATGTAAGACTACAGTAGGAATACTTTTTCTAACTACAAGAACATTTTATGAAGTTGCTAGCAAAGCACATGGACATTGCAAGAGCTGCATGGTTTCCAGCCTGTATTTTGCTCTTGCTTCTTGTGTTTAGGTGTACATTTTTCCAATTTTTCCATTTCCTACGTATGCTGATGATTATTAAAGTCAGTCCTATCACCGTTTAGACAATCAACTTTCTTAGGGTAGCTTGCTTTTAATGTAACACAAAATAAGTGTTTTTTTTCTTTTGTGGCAGATTTGAGAGTGTGTATGTCACATGCATATATCAACTAATCCTAAGAACTGAAGAAGTAAAACTATTTTCAGCCATGCTGAGGAAATATTTGAAGCAAAATGTACAATCTAACTAGATAGGGTCATTATAGAATAATGCCAATAATATATTACTGAAAAGAGTCGATATCTTCCATAAAATAAACACTCCAGAAATGATCACATTCCACCATGTGCATATCTGGAATGTAAGAAAATATAAAGAATTTGTAGCAACTCTGTTCGTTTGCCACTAACTGTGTAAAGGACACAGAAATCTCTGGCCTACACAACCTTTTAAAATTATATATTGGTTTTTACGGAGTTTTAAAAAGTATTTTAATTTCATGATCTGTTTTTTGAAACTTTTTAAAATGGGTTATTTGGTGTTATGTATTTCTATTTAAGAATTTTTGTTTTGTTGTTTTTTGTTTTCTGAGGAACTTTTTCTGTATATTTTTATCTTTTTATACAAGAAACTTTTGTGTACAACACAAAAATAACCCTGTTGCCCTGAGGTTCTACTATGATTTTTAAGTGTGTGAATCAAGGTTTTTTCCTTTAAGGGCTGGAGGTAGAGTTCTTTTAACTGCTTCATATCCACATTCCAAAACCTATTTAAAAACCCGAGTCTAAAGTCCAGCTGACAATGAACTCTATTTTCAGCTAAAACTCTCTCCTCCCCCATGTCGCCACACACTGTTTCTGCTGCTGGTCCACTTGTGATAAAGACGAAAACTGTTGTTTGGCTGACATGCAGAAGGAGTTGTTTATCAAAAGGAGGCTATTCTAGGAGGATATGCTCTTTAAACAGAACAATGGGGATTTTGAAGATAACCAAATCAGTACTACATAGGTGTTAGATCTGTTTTAAATTGTTTCTGTGTTGGAAAGTAGGAGGGGTCCCTGATATTTGGCTTTGAATCCCTGGCTTGCAAGTGTGAAATGGGTAAATCCAAATTAGCTGCCAACTGTGCTTTGTACTGCAGCAAATGCTTGTCTGTAGGACCTGAGCACAGCACCGGAGGAGCACAGGCTGGGGGTGCAGGGAAGGAGGCCCCAGAAAATCCAACTTCGTTTTGTGACCCAGATGTACACTTCACCCAGGTGTTTGGGTGTTTTTTTTTTTTTTTTTTTTTGTTCTGTTTTGTTTTGTTTTGTTTTTGATCCATCCTTGGTGCTGCCTAGTTGAAGTACCAGTACCTACAAGCAAATCTACATGCAGAGTCATCTTTCTCTAGTTAGGGCAGGTTATAAACATGTCCCCATTCTGCTGATACAAATTAAATGGTTTCTGGACATGGAGAGAAATACTAATTGCTGATAAGCGGGAAGAAAAACCAAGGAACCTCATGAGAAACTTAGCTCTGTACAAAAAACCCAGCAGACACGTGAAGCATTGCTGCGTGCTCACGCCTTCTGCAGAGAGAATATCTCATCAAGAATAAAGGTGACCTTCAAAGGCAAGGGAGAGGAGCCCTACATGTTCTGTCAAGCTCTTGGATTACTGTTTCTATTCTTTCTGAGCTATGACAATCCCTAATTTTCTCTAATGAAAGCTTTTCTTCAAATATTTTCTCATACATTTTTTTGTTATTTTGGAATGTCATCAGGTGTAACTGAAAATTCCCCTTTCTCCCTTACTTTCAGTGGTCTTTTGTGGTACATTTGAAAATCTCTTTCCAAAATTAAGAAAGTCAAGATTCCCTATAAATAAAAAACAGTATCAAGTCCATTCCCTGCCCCTCTGCAATGCTTGTATATATGAAAAGAAAAGGAGCAGAAAACTTTCTACTTCTCTAGTGCTGATCATATGCAAGTGATTTATTTAAGGTCACGCAGTGTATAGTTTACAAGAGTGGGATGATTATCTCTGCTGGCCATCTGATGAAAGCTTAGCCTAAATATGTTTGGAAATTTGCAGGTGGTTCAGGAGAACATCTGGGGGTGCCCACTTTTCCTGAAATGTCTATTTTGATTACAGAAGGGGAGAGGTCTTTTTTATTCACCTGGTAGACATTTTCTGGCCCCAAAATTCAGAAATAATCTCTTTTTTCAGCTGTAAGTTTCCTATCTTTTTTTCTCCTTCAATACAAATTCAAGCTTAAATGCTTTTAAATGTGAAAAGGGCACTTCAGTAATCCCTGCCTAACATCACTGACGCTGTTCAGCATCCTCACCTGAAGCCTGGATTTATTTTCCTTAAAGATTCTCACTAGGTAAACCCCATGGAAAAACTAACTCTTGACAGCTCTTGCTGTTTTAACAGTCACATTTTAGAGCCAAGTGTGATGATGTGGAGATGAGGAGGGGAAGTTTGTTTATGCCAGAGCCAGCCTTGTTGTTTGTGTATTATTCTATCCTGAAGTGATACATTTTCAGAGGTTGTATCACACAACCTGGAAGAAAAAGTGACTCCATGGTTATTCAGACAGACATAGGGATGAGCTTTGTGCAGGAAGGTAAGCAGTGTAGCCTGATTATTGCAGTAAGTTTTGCCAGAGACAACACTGTTGAGGGTGGCAAACAATGAACCCTTTTCTGTGCTTGCTCAGAGCAATTGGATCACAAGGGGACACAAGGATATCTCGGCCAACACTGACATCCCCATGCTTTCCTGTGTTGGACAGTCCTCTTGGAACCTGTGCCCTGCTGTGAAGTGTGCAGAATGCTTCATAGGTATGTTGCCTGAGATTTAACCAAAATAGAACTTAGGAAATTAAAATTAATTTCTTTTAACTGAAACGGATTCCTAAAGAGGTTTGGGATTTAAATTAGTATGTCCCAATACAGATTTAGAGGCCTATTGTTTGCCCTTATGTTTGAAAATTATGCTCTTGATTTTTTAAAATCTTATCTAAGTTAAGAAACCATACTTCCATTTGGCTGTGTGGTTTTTTGGCTTTGTTCTAATAACCCTTGACCTACCCATGTAGATTTAACTGACTGGGAATAAGGGATTTTTCTAGTTATCACAATAGCTCACATACATTGACAGAGGTTTTATGAACATGTAAAGGTAGAAACCCTACTGAAGAGGAAATACGTTCTCTTCCTTGAAATAACAAAAAATTTAGTGGAAGAAATGATTCTGACTTGCAGTGCTGCTGGAGTCCAGTGAACAATTTTCTGGTTTGTGGATACCCACACTTGAAAGTTTGTCAATGTTGAGCTCCAAGCATTGATTGCTGCTGATTGAACTCTGGTCTTGCTTTAAGGATTGGTTCTTTGCTCTCACCACTGTGCTGGATGGAGCCTTTGGAGACTATCACAATGTAAATAAATACGATGTTTGTTTCTAGTCTGTTAAAAAAAAAAAAAAAGTTGCATGTGTCAGAGAAGGGGAAAACTGTTAAGGATTCATTTGCATACCTTTGACATGCAGGAGGTACAGGAAGTAACGGGTTTAGGGGAGGGCTAGCAAAGTCATTCCATAGGGGTATAACAATGGGGAAACATGGAGAGTGGTTAGATGTTGTTAGATTAGATTAGTGCAGATTTATTTGGCAAGTCGTGTTTATTTTTCTATTAATCATATGGAGGTACTTAAAGCTTGCAGAAAAAGTATTTTTCCAGAAATCTCTGTGGAGAAATTATGGAGAATGGTTAGTTTAATGGGTGGGTGGTGTTTTTTAATTTCTTTTTTTTTTTTTCACTTTTTTTTCACTTTTAAAATTTTTTATTTTATTTTTAGAAATGCTAGACTACTATTAGAAGATTGCAGTAAAGTAGTTCAGTTGTACTGAATTTCTCTGCTCCCATGATGGTTTTCTGTCCCATGATTGGCTGGATTTTTGTTCATCTTTTGCAGTAGTGATATTTGTTTTCTGCCTTTGCCCTTGTTGTTGTAATCTTAGATGTGGTGAAATATGCTGGCTCATACCAAATTTTATGTTTCAGCAACGGAGAGGCTGTAAGTAGAAAGAACAAATTAATTCACAGTTGGCTAGAGCTAATTTTCTGTAGTTACTGCCGTACATCATGGATTTCTCTGCCAGTTAGCTGTTTGAAAGTAAAATAGGAGGCATGGCATGGACTGAAATGGAGGGACAGGTTGCAGTTTCAGAGGGACAGCCTCTTCACCTCATTGCCCAATCACCTCTCATTTACTTTGCATTTGTAGGTATACAATAGGACACAGGTCTAATAGCTGCTGACAACCCCCCTCAATATTTGTGTTTCCCTTCAAAGGTTTTATTTACTGTAAGCAGTTTCTCCTTGAAATTTGTGGTGAGGGAGAAAGCTGGTGTAAGATGGCTGTGGAGTGTCACAGAGTTGGACAAGGCTTCCCACCTCTGCAGTGCAACTCCTGCAGGGCTCCCAGAACAGCCTGGCTCAAAGCAGCCACCCTGACTGTACGAGGCAATGCCTGTAGCCAGAACCTTTCCCAGAGTCATTTTCCTGGACTAGACAACCCCTGCTCCACACCCTTGACCCGCTTCCCCTACTTCCTTCTGGTACCACACTGTTACTCCTCTTTTCTCCTAGTTTAGCTGGTTTTTTCTCTCTGAAATCTATGCAGATGTACAATTCCCTCTTGTTTACAATCTCTCAATCCTGCTGTGAGGGAGAGCTTCTTCCATTGCTTTTCTCCCTTGTAATGCAACTAAAGCCTCATCAGCCATATCTAAAAGCTGTGCTACAATAACTGTGTGTAGATTCATACTTTCTGTACTTTCTGACTTTAGTTAAACTGTGGGATGGATTTGTATTTTTCAGCATTTTCTTTGACCCACTTTTCTGAATTAGTTTCCACTTTCCCTGAAAAAGGCTGTCCTGTCTCCCTTCTGGTTTTGCTATTTCCTTTTGTTTGCTGAAATACTTAATAAAAAGTTGCAGCAAGTAAAACCCATAAACAAAAATGTAAGTGGAGGAAATTTCATTGCCTGAACAATACAGAAGGTTGGATTTGGTGCCCTTCATTTTTAGATGTATTTTCCTTAATTTTTAACTGAATGCAATTGTCAAGATTTATTTTTCTTTGCTTGATTGAACAATTTACTTTAGGCTAGGTGAAGGTAAATCCTTTTCTTGTTCAGTTTTTACTTTCTTGATGTTTGTGATGATGTCATCATATTTGCTTTTTGGTCGTTCACAGAGTGTTCCATAGTAGATATGTTGCCTGGTAATAAACCAGTGGACTCCCTCTTTCTGTATTAATTTTTTGAGAGCAGAAATGGTGTTTTCCACATCATCGTGGTGCACTCTAAATTATTTTAAAGAAAGAAGAAAGGAAAATGAGATGAATACTCCCCCTGTCCCTTCATAATCATCTCTTAAACATGTGGTACAGTGTTGGAAATAGTGAGTAATCCTCACCCTTGCAGCTCTGCCAGCCAGAGTATTTCATGTGAGAAACGGTGTTTTGCTGACGCAGGGCCCTGCTTACTCTAGTGGGTTTCTCTTTACGCCTTTTGAGATGCCAGAAAATCTACTGCATAGGTCATGCAGAGGGAAATTAATTTGGTGCCATCTCATTTCAACTCCTGCTTATCTTTATCATGTGCCTGTGCCCTCCTCCAGGGGCTGGCAGGGGCTCTGTGGAGTGGCCTGTGACAGGAATAGCTGGGAGAGTGGCTTCAGGAGTGGCCTGTGACAGGAATAGCCAGGAGAGTGGTTTCAGGCACAAGCGGGACTGCCTCCCCTGCCCTAAGGGAGATGCCTGGCTCCATGCCTGCCCTTGCCACATGTGCCAGCCTTGCCCCACTCCCTCTCCTCTCATACTCACAGTGTTCCTGGATCATTTAAATAAGATAGTCTTGAAAATGTAGCATGGAAATTTTAGCGGATGATTTTAGGCAGGGTTTACATATTAGACACCAGATCCTACTTGTCTCTGTATAGATGTACCTGCTCTGAGTTTACCTTAGCTGTAGGGAAGTGCCTAGAATTACAAATGTGACTGAGAGGAAGAGGGCTTGCCTGTGCTGTTTGGAAGGGTGGCATGAGAAGGGTGCACGGGATGGTTATGTCAGGGTTTGATGTCTTGGGGCTACCTTGAGCTGTGTCAGTGCAAATTGTACGTAGGAGGCTGGGACAAGTGGGGTGAAAGCCACAAGAGAAGATCCTCCCATCTCAGTGTGATGCACCTATACCAGGACTTTGTGGTATTGCAGCTACATAAATGTGGTTCAAGCATTGTAAAACAAACCCCTTCCAGATATCACAAATCATGCTCCTTTTGAACGTTCTTCGTTGTTTCAGTCTTCCCACACCTCCCAGCCTCAAATGCCTTACCTCACGCTCTAGACTAAGCACAATAAATCTTGCCTGCATTTTTAATCTTCTGTTGCACACACTTGCTGCACTCTGGTGACCATGGGATTCCTTTTGTATGATTTTCCTGCTTTCAAGGTATATCTTCTGTTCAGAACTCTCCTCATTCACACCATTATTCAGAACTGACATCTTTCTCTGTTTTGTGTGAATCCGACAGCGCAAAATCTGTGCACCAGAAACTTAACTGTAACCACCTGCTGTTTTCTCTATAGTTACCAGTAAGCAAGTCCACTGTAAGTATGTGTGTCTCCACTCTGGATGCCAAAAAGACATTGATAGCTTCTGAGTCAATCATCTGTTGGTCTAATGTGAAAAAAAATACCTCTCACTTGAGTAAGAACCTTGTCCTTCTCTCTTGTCTTTACTGTTTGAGATTTCATGCGGTAGCTATGATAGTTTGGATATTGCAACACCATTTGGGCTATATGGAAATACCCAAACTTGTCCTAGTCTTAGGATGAAAATAGCATAATTTCATAGAACTAGCTAGTTTTAAATATGTTCAGAGTTTACACATGCCTGGATAAACTTTAGAGGACTTCTCTTAGCGCTTATTTTAGCAGTATATTTCAATGGTTATGCTAGTGACCTTTTTCAGTACAAGAATTCCTGTTAATTCATGGCAAGCTAGAGCATTATTATAAACCTCTTGACTGTACTGTTTTTTAGGATTTTGAAATGTAATCAAAGGTGGATTTATTTGATACTAAGAGATGAAACAGTTACCAGCCTTAGGTTTCCTTCCCTCTTATTTTTCTATGAGGTTGCTGCCAGAGTAAACTGAAATTGGAGGTGGTTTATGATCATGCTGTAGCCTGTACACTACACTTGCTCAGGAGTTTATCCAGGAGGATCAGCTGATCCTGCTACAGGATTGTGACCTCTGGCAGAGACACAGGACAGAGACAGCTGCTTCAGCTCTCCCAGCTAAACCTGCTTAAGGCGGTGGGTGGGAGTTGTTAATACCATTATTTGTTTAATTGTAGGGCTAATAGTTTTGTGTGTGTGCACTTTATTACAATAGAATACATTAAATAGAAGCAGAGGAAAAATCGACTGTGCTACTTTGGGAGCTGGTTTCCAATTGCAATTCCTTTTTATTAATGAGACATTTAGATGAAAAGTAACCAGAAGCATTTTCTGCTTTAAACTGTCCAGTAAAAAGACAGTCCAACCTGAAATGTCTGGTGCCATGGGGGTGTACAGTGCTTTTAGGAATACAGGGCAAAGGTGAATTTTTAATTAGCCTGGTCTTCTTGTTTTCCTCTAAGTGTAGATAAGCTTAGCTTTCTCAACCTTAGTACTTGAGAATAGGCAGCCAAACATGCTCTGGGAATCATTTGCTCAGGAAGTCTGTTAGAAAAATGGGAATCCCAAAGTTATTTCTATTTTAATAAAGAGAGGATAAAGTTTTTAATTATGGTAGCCTTATGGAAGTACCACTTTTTCCCTTTCCCATCCCCCTCCATAATACCCTTTATAAACAAAACAGAGATAAAAGTAATATTTCACAAGCTACTGCAAGGATCACAGTGGTATTTTGTGAGGTGCTGTGGGAGCTATCTCCTGTGTTCAGGCCCCCTGTGAATCTGCAATCTGATGGTCCTCTCAGGGAAGAAGTTGAGGGAACTTGGCAATGGAAAGTATCTTGCCCATAGTGGAGATGGTGAGAGAATTGGCAATGAGGAGGTGACTAGTCATTCTGCAAGGCCTGGTCTGGGGCCAGTTTTCATTTTCATCTTGTTCTCTTTCTGTTGTTCTTTCTCTCTCACTTTTGTTATTTATACCAATGAGCAAATGTTTCTTATTTTTAGCAGCCTTTCCATTTTGCTCAGGCACTGATCCTAAGTAATGGAATGCCTGTGGCCCTCCCTCGGGCACCATTCCACTTCTAATAAGAGCAGACAAATGCAAGCTTTGGTGTAGGGAGTTATTGATTTGCTTCCAGGCCAGTAGGTGTGTGTCATACATGTAAAAGGTGCCCATGCATACCATGTATTAACACTCCAACATCTTATCAAATGGCCTGGCATGATCTGCCTTGGGTACTTGGTGAGAAATTATGTTGTACATCTCCATAAAGCAGCCTTGCAACTTGCTCATTTTAGAGGATATAAACCCAACCCTAAAAGCGCAAACACACCCAAAGACGCACACTGTTTTCCACTAATAGAGCAAAAGCAAGGTTCTCCCTCGAGTGCAGACAGCTTCAGTTCTGGGAAGCTGATAGGTCAATTAATAGAAGGAGAGGTAAGAGTTATATAGATAGGGGTAGATGCTGTAAGCCCCATTTCCCCCCCTCTTTTCTATTTTAGATCTTATGTCACCAGGTTATTGCAGAGATGCTAACACTAAGAGTCCTGAGGTCCCGAGGGAAGCAGTTACAAGAGGGCTTCCTCTGACGTGCAGATGTTCAGGGAGTCCCTGCCTCACAGATTAGCAGCTGGCAAGCTACATCTTCCTAGCAGCTTTGTGTTCTTTCCAACAACCTTAGACACTACCCCTCTTCTAAATCTCTTTAGGCTGGAAAAAAAAAAAACTTAAGGGAAGGTATATCCAACCAGAAACAACAAAAGCTTTCCTTTCCCAGCCTTACTCAAAGCATATCCAAAAGAACTTTAAAACCAAAGAGCAGCTGCACATTTATACTGCAAGAAAGGAGATACAGACTTTTGGGTCTTGCCCATCTATGACAGTCCTGCATCCCCCTCAGGTACAAGGGATTTGCTGGGAGAACAAGTACTCTTGGTCACTGATACCTACTTTACATCAACAGCGCTTCTCTCTCCTAGACACATTTGTATTGCTGTTGGTGAAGTGATTTCTGGCTTGTGCCTATTTCAGTTCCAGCTGGAAGGAAAGCAGGAGAGGAAGTTGTCCCACACCCTCAGTGTTGCTGAGATCTCACACAGGCTACAGATATAGGTGCATATCTGCTTGATTCTCTCAGTAGGGTCTGGCTTAGTTTAAACACTTTGAGTAGGTTTTTGTCTTCCCTATTTTCAGGCCTGACTCATTTTGATAGGGGTAGGACCCTACTTATGTGCATGCTTATGCTGGCAGAGAAAACTAGTTTTCTGCAAATGGAGGGAGAAGAGAGGCTAGGGAGACATCAGTCAGGCACAGCCAGAGCCTGTGGCTTAATTTGCTAATGCCATGTCTACCCAAGTATTGTCACTTTTGCCATTGCTGGGGAGTTATCATTGATTGCAACTGAAATGTATTGGACATGGGGAGGAGAAGAAACCTTGTTTAGAAAGCAAAGTAATGCCGCCTTTTAGAGGGACCTAAATACCTTTTCTACCATAGATCTTTGTAATCTTTCCACCTTTTCCCCTGTTCCAGTTGCTTATGGTTTTATCTGTACTCTGGCAGATCTCTCAACTGAAGAAAGTCATCTCTGTGCCAAGTCCCTGTTTTGGTACTGTCATTCAAGATCCAGCTCTTATTAACTATCCTGGACACGGTGGAAGGCGGGAAGGTGTCTATTCTGAAGCTACTCTTTTAAATTTAGCAGTATTTGTATACTATGATCTGCATGCCTCTGCCCCCAAATTACTAAAATTGCAGCACAGTTGTCCAGGGCTTATTTTTCATTAAATGACTCTTATAGCTGGTATTTCCATTAATGACTATCTTAGTCAGAAATGCAGCAAGACATTTAACATGAGTGGGATATGATACCCACCTCAAATAAGTACAGCACTGCATCAGTAGATGTTTTCATATTTTCAGGTAAGCAGGTTGGTGTTGGGGAAAAAGGTTAGTCTATTAGCACCTCTGCTCAAAGCAAGCCAGCTTCCTTTCTACATGGAATAATCATTTTTTCACATAAGCCCTTAGAGCCTCTGCTATGTTTGCACTTGTAAGTCTTAAACATTGCAATACAGATAGTCCTTTATGAGTGGAATCTGAGGTCATGTGTCTGCATTTAAATTTTAAAATCACTGTATATGGGCTACCATGCACTGGCTTGTGAATGCTGTAGGTGTAGAAACTGTGGACCCATGCTTCAGGTGTGAAGAAAGTAGGGCCTTTTTTAGCACTTAAAGTGCCCGTGTGTGCAACTCACAGTTATGAGTGCCTTTGGCAAAGCTTTATAAACGGTGTTGATTCATAGCTGGCATCTCACCATCCGTATGGTCAGGATTACATATAAATATGTATCTGTCCTATACATAACAGAACCATTTAGAGTATCCCTATAGCATAAAGGTGAACTTGGGCACAAAATTCACCCTGCCTTTGTGGAAGACTAGCTGGGAAGAATACTGAAAGGCCTTTTGTCTGCCACAGTCCAGGGCTCACCAGTGATTTTAGGTGGCTGGCACTTCATGAGTCTGTTTTTTCAGTTCCAGCAAGGATTAAGGATCTTTAACTGATCACAGTCCAGATATAGGTGATGGTGGGAGCAGTGATTGTAACCAGCATGCCAAGGAAATACAGAGATAGGAAGGCTTTATACTGGATTTTGGATCCAGGGGCTTTCATGGATAAAAGGTTGCAGCTGGAGTTGGAGAGGGTGTAATGACACAAATCTTTGGTTTAATCATCTTCTAAAGTCATGCCTAGGGCTGGCTTACAGAAGATGAAAAAAACTAATGAACCCTGACGAGGACTGATCTGCAGCTGTCTTCAGTAGCTTCCTTGAAGGAGGTCTTTTTTCATTGCATATATAACCACTGCACGTTGCTGTTTCGAGCAACTGTGCCATAGCTACTCTGATATGCTTATTGCTGGAACTATCTCATAAAACTCTGGCCAGCACCTGAAAAAATATTATTATTTAAGGTGACTTTAACATCCACGTTCCAGCCACAATTTTGAGCTGGGCGCACCACAGCTGAAATAGGAAAGGCTGTCTGTGCTCTAGAAAGCTTATTTTTCTCTCTGCAGACACTTAACTTTGAAAGAGGAAATGGGTCAAGGTAAGCTAGCTTTTTTCATCCAATGTGGACTGTCTAGACAAGTCAGGGAGATTCTTAATAGGTGTGAGAATGCAGAAAGATTGGAGCAATCTTGCAGAACTGCAAAAAAATCTGGTTTAAACCCCCCAAACTTTTGTCAATCCATACTCAGTAGCAGAACTAGGAGAAGGATCTCAGGAATGGACTATGAGACTGAATTTCAGCTTCTTTTGCTGCCGTTGCCACAAATTCTTGTGTATTTATATATACCATATACATATATTTCACTGCTGTGCTAGCCTCAGAATTATACATTGTGCTGCTGTATTCCAGAAACTGTTGGTCTTGCACCAACAGCACAATTTACAAGAGACACGCCCAAGTGATCTAGAGTGCCTGCAACTATGCTGGTGCAAGAATTTGAATTCAGAAATTGAAAGGGCACATTCACAAAGAAAGAAGTTTCATTACCAACATTTGTTAACCAAAGTAGGATAACTAACTTGGGATAAGAGTTTAAGGCTGTCCTCTGCGCTAACAGGCCCATGTAGAGAAACTGGGTGAGCCCTGGGATGAAAATTGTAAGCTGCTGAATGCAATGTTCAATACCATGGCCATGTTTTTTAAATTACTTCAAGTAAGGAGACTTTTTGTCCTAGCAAGTGTGAAGTATTAATTGAGACATTTTGAAAATATTAAATATGTGCTTCTACTAATATTACTGGCTAGTTAGTATTTTGAATAAAGTTAATAATTTTGAAAGCTTTAAAAATGAACTCTTTGCAAAAGATCATTTAAGAGTAATTAAAGGCAGTGAAAGAAACCTGGAATATTCAGTAGTTTCAGCAGTAAAACTGAGGAGGGTATCTTCTGACATTCTCTAATATTTCTGTTGCAAGAATAGAGGTGGGGAATTTATCTTAAGCAATTGCTTTTGGAAAAACGTCTTTGCTAGTAATTTCTTTTCTATCCACAGAATATCCAAAAGAAGGGAAAAGTTTGTGAAGAAAAAAAATATTGCAACTCACTGCTAGAGGCGTTAATATGATGCTAATGGACCACAGCCTTTCCAACGCAAATCTGGCAACATTACCACCCATCTGTGCTGAGTGGGATGTGCAAGCAGGAGTCAGGCTGAAAACCCTCCACCTGCTTTCACAAAGTAAGTGAGCAGACACTGAAGTTACTCAGCGTATTCGCTCCGTCTTGGGCAGTCTGGGTGACGTTGTTACTACTACTTTTCTGCTGTCTCATATCTCCCACTGCCATGTGCCAGCTGATAGGGGAACTGTGACATACCACACCCCCGTGGCCAGGAAGGGGGTCACATGGACTGGTCTCATCCAGAGCACTTTAAAGAAACTGATAAGCTCTATCTCATTTAACTTGGCCTTTGGAAGACGCTTGTGGAAATTTCTGCAAAGGAGGTGACATCAGTTGTTGTCACAGCTGCTGTGTAAGTCTGCAGGGCTGTGTCTGTTCAGTATCTGCCTGGGGTGTGTATGTGTGTGCAAATAGATATTGTTAATAGGTTGCATTTAAATCAAAACCAGTCCATATGAAGCTGGCAAGGAGGTTTAGTTGCTCAGAATAGGTGTAATACCATTGAGACTTGAGGCAAGGATGGAGTGTGTAAATTTAATAAAGTGCCAAGATGACCAGCTTTGGAGGGCTGGCATGTACATTTGAAACAAACCTTCTCCCTGGGGAATTCCAAGTGTTAGCATGAGGGACATACTCCAGCTGCTAGCTGCTCAGACTTAAAATAAAGCAGTCAAAATCCCATATTCAGGCTGTACCAACTGAGGCAAGCTGCTATTGCAAATGTTTCATGTCCCTTTTTCTTCCAGTTGGGTCAGAATGACAACAAATATTTTTGAAAGGGCATTTAAACCCTTAGTATTTCACACAGCTTTCCTTGTACTTCTCTGTAGTGATGTGTTTCTCAACACAGTTATAAATTTAGCAAGGAATCTGGTTTGTACAGGTTGAAACACTGTACTAGGAAGGCTGGAATTAAAAAAAGGGTTAGAAGGAGTATTTCTGGCTTGTGTGACAATGACATTTCTACCAATACTACTGCTTTCCTAATCCTAGGTGCTTAAAAAATCTCAGCATGACTTCATTTACAGAGGACTATTCACCTTGTTGAACTGTGGAGACCCTTTTTCTTAAAGAGAAACACATGTGACTTAAGGGTGGTTTGCTGCTTTCTTAACATATTGAAGAGGAAATAATTTAATGTGTCTGTAGAAGACACCATAGTAAGAGTCAGGGAAAAAATATGTCTGGAAGATGTATGATTGTTTGACAACTTGAATATGAATAACTTTGAGGAGGTCTGAAAATAGACTACAGTAGTGTTTGCTTTGTCTTGTGGTTTGAAATTTACTTCAGGACTTTTTTTAAAAAAATATTTTAATAACCCTCTAACTATAATTTATTTCTAAGGTACTGAGATTCTTGGGAGGGGTGGGAAACAATCAACTTAATGCAATCTATGCAAATAACGTCTAACTTTTTTTCAACTGCAACCTCTGTGAAACTTCATTCATCAAGACTACTCAGTTTTTCTGTGATAAAACCTGTTGTGCAATGTAATGCACAACATTTAGGACTTCAATTCTCTTATTACTGTCAAAGCAAAGATACTAAACACTACCAGTCAGCTTGAAAAATGTACAAGTGGCTAACATGACCAACCTTCCTGTTTCTTCTCTTCTTCTTTTAGACAAAGACACACAAATTCTTGTTTAAACCAACAGGCTTATCCAGGATATATTTATAAGGGTGAACTCTGCCAGGCTTTGGTTAATCATATACACTGCTGGGAATATCTTCTGAAGGTATCCTGAACACTGTGACAGAAGTATTTGTCACTCAAACTATTTATAATTCTAGGAGTTTGGAAGGCAGATAGATGTTTATTCTTTTTCATATGAAATGGCAGCTCTTTCCTTGTGCAAAAGGAATTGGCCTTGCCTGTATGGACACATTAGGCAGATCTGGACCATGCTGTTTTTACAAAATGTCATTTACACCCCTGACACACTTTTGGCCTCTTGATTAACTTTTCTGTCACAGATGACTTTGTAGCTCTGTGAATGTCAGCTTGTTGTCTGCTGGACCTAGCGTTTCTGTGGATGATTGGTGCAGGGTAACTTAGGAAAGTGAAACTGTTGTCCATATAGCCCCTTATGGACCTTGGAAAATCTTTAATGGCTGTCAAGTTGAATAAAATTATGAGCTCTAGTATTAACCACTTTTTTTTTTTTGATGACGTGCAAAACTATACTAAAGCCAGTCAGCCTTTGACAAATAAGACTAGTAAGTATCACAGTCTTTTTTCTTTAGTTTCACAACCACCTCAAGCAATTAGTTTTGAGGACTTCTTGACAAAGTGTATGTGCAGGTTATCCTTCCCTTCTAGTCCTTCTTATGTCTCTTGAATTATTCTTAACTCTGTGTTTCTCAGAATCCCAGGCAATGTATGTACACCTTCAGCAGGCACGCAAGGAATGTTATGAGGGTAGCAGGCTTCCCAATTTCCCTGGTCACTCAGAAGATTTATGTGTTAGTATAATGAGAGTGAATGATTAGCTGTTGTTCATTGACAGAGACCTTATGGGTCTGTCTATGCACAAGAGGTTTTGGAAGTTGATAACCTTTGTGCTTCAGGTTTTGTTTTGAATAGATAGAAGAGGAGAAAACAGTAATTGGCAGATGTAAAACTGGACAAACAAACTGAAAGGTATTAGCCATGTTCTGGCAGTAAAGCTGAAACTCTGAGCTATTTATACAGCTGGAAACAGACTTGGGGTATTTTCATTATTTTGGGACACAGCATTGATGTTTATAGAGTTACAAGATTCTCCTGCCTAGGATTTCAGTCTCTTCTGTTTTTTAGGTCCCTGTGAGACAATGTGATGTATTGCAGCTTTGGTCTAAGCACCAGCCAAGTATAATGGAGGGGCTGATTTTGAACTCTGAAACTGAGAAGTCTCTAGGTCACTCTAAAGTTGCCCAGAGACAAAGCATGTTAGAGTATTTTTTTTTTTTGCCATTCAAGAGGAAGATAAAATGTCCACAGACAGAACCAGTATTACTACTATACAAGTTATTCACTTCAACACCTTTCTCATATCATATCAAGTTAATGACCATTTTGTGTGTCTGGTATACATCCAGAACCCCTGTTGTAAAGTCAAGGTTGTGTGAGATATCCCAGTTTGCCTTAGTAAATTCTATAGGACACTAGATTATTTTTGACAATTATCCTATAGCTACATAAACAGAAACATATTTTTAAGATTTTTTTTCTAAAGGATATGAAGTAAAGATGAAATACTGAACTTTGATTTTCAGATATATTACATACACCTCCCCCACCTTCTTATTATAATAGTAAATTCTTGGGGATCTGAAAGATAAGAGCCAGAATTTTTTTTCTTTTATATACCTACAACCTAGCAATCTTTAGAGGAAACCTAAATATGATGTCTACTGTAACCACATTAATTCCAGAAGAAACCTCTGCCTTCTCTGGTATTTATGATTTTCTAATATCCATATCTTAAAAGTTTTGGTTTTCTCAACTGTTCCAGCAGCTTCATGTTATGAGATTTTGAGGCTGATTTAAAATTTCACCATGCATTTTTGCATTTTGATCAAGAACTGAAACTCGAACTTAAGGGCTTATGGCCTATTCAGAAGTTACCCATGTGCAAAAACATTTTTCTGAAACATATGGGAAAGGACTGGGTGCCCTTACACACATGCCTGGAAGGTAATTGGAAATCACTGTGCTCCATTTTTCAAAAATATGAACCATAAAAGCCCCTCCTGGAATGACACAAAGCACACACATTTTCTTTCTGAAAGGCATAAACTTAGCGGTTTTATGTGTACCTACAATATGGTGGTTGGAAGGGCATTTGGAAGCGTTCCTTTAACAATAGTCACATCACCATTCTTCTATCTGTGCTGGCTGTAGTGGAGACAGGCTGTTGTTTACCCCTGTGCTGTTGTATAGCAACCCTGGGAGTTGGAGGCATAGCTCTGTGCGGTGCTTAGTGCTGGCAGCCGCGGGGAGAGCCTTATGTGTGCTGTGCACAGCATGGACAGTGATCCTTGGTGACCTGGGCTCCGGTGCACAGAGGAGGCAGCAGGAGCAGCCAGAACGGCCCTGTCCTAATGCATGGTGCAACCATGGGAGAAGAAAGGGGACAAAACTGCTCTGCATCTTTTCCAGGTGTATGCCTGTGCCTTTATGATTTCATTCAGCCTTACATTTGTAATGGAAAGTCTTGCAGGGTTACAACTTAATATATCATAGTCTGTGTTTGTGACTGAGTTGGCTTGAGTTAACAGCACCTTCAGAGATACAGTGCTTGCAAAACATGCACCACTAGCCAAAGTATGCCTTTTATCAAGATGGGTTAGAAGTATCCAGTGCTTCCCTACAGGCATGTTACTACCTGTAGCTGAATTTAATAACACTAGATTACTGTAGTGTGGTTTTTACTGGCTTTCTTTCCTTCATTCTTTTGAATCTATTTATTTAATTTTCCTACCATCAAGAGAAAAACACAACTATGAATACTTGCAAAAGCAGGGTCAGATGGTGAGACTGGGTTGAAAGAAGATATTTAGAGTCTTAGGATGGTGCTTAAGAGAACTGTGGGCTCAGCTATGCTACACAGCCAAGTACACTGTAGAGATCCCTGAGCTAATGCCACGATCGGAAGCTCTGTTAGTGTTGTTCTGTTCTCCCTGGGCTAATTAACAGAGGTGCCTCTCAGCATACCTAATTAGCTCCATTCCTGCAGCATCCTCGGGGGCAGAGCTAATTAGCGTGGGTGCTTTTCTATACAGACAGGGCTACATTGCCTCTGGGATCTAAGCTACCCTCCGTGCATGGCATCGCAATGTGCCATGTAGACAAGCCAGTTTCCTCAAAGCTACCTCAGGATCTCTAACAGCCCTTTGCTGTGTAGACTTGCCCAGCGCATTAATGAGACCCCAGAAACTTATGCAGGGAGAAGGATAGCAGCTCGGGATGTGGACTAGAGTGTAACATTTTGGGACACAGATATTTCAGGATGGGTCCCAGATTAATTTGCTTTATTTTACCTCTACATCTATGTTTTTACCTTTACCTCTACACCTCCTTCATACATTTGGATTAAAAACAGTGTTAAGTGTAATCAGCAGCTATGGTAGAGGCAAACAAATAGGCCTATATTGAGGCAAATGGACTCTGAGCCTGCTACCTTGCAGTTTGCTGATTTTTGCTTTTGGGTTCTCAGCTAAACTTAGAGCTACTAAAAGATAGTTATGAACTAATGAACTGAAGCATTTTAAAAGCATATTTCCCTATTGCTGTGGTCAAATAATAATGATAACAAAATATTCTTTATGATTTTACAGACCCTGCTCTCTCTAATTTTTAAATGCTTTGCAAGCATGGGTAAGCACAGCTTCATATGAGCCCAAAACGAGGCAATGCAATGATTCCCACAGTACAAGTAGTAAATCTGAGATGTGAAGACCAGCCAAAAGTAACTTGCATTTATTAGAAAGAACATGTCCTCCCTGGTTTAACTTATTCTTGCTCTGTGCTCCTTAGCACTGTCTTGTATGGACATTTTCTTATCCGCTCTGTTTTAACTTGCTGATATCAAGTGATTGCAGATTCAGTTCAGCTAAGCTGACATGAAAATGTTGCATTGCACCGTATGAGAGCTGCAGGAAGGTGGCTTATTATTCACAAAGGGGCTGTAAACTGTAGAGGGCTGATAAACAAAAGATCCACTGTTTCTATCTTCTGCTTACAGTATCAGCAGCAACAGGCTGCACTGATACCTTCCCTGATAGCTCAGCCTTGCACAGAGAAACAGTGCTATTTGTGGCTGCAGATTCTAGCCTCTGCATGGAGTCCTCAGGGGCTCAGGACCTCCCAAGATCTCAGTGAGAAACTCGTCCCGATGAGTGGAAAAGATCTGTCAGAGATGGCCTAATATGCCTCTTAATCTTGTTTCACTTTATTCTCATCATTACAAAAACCTCAAAGATACATAACATACAGCTATCCAATTTTCTCTCCTTCCCACAAGGAAAGCCTGTGGCTACACCTACATCATATCTGAACTGATCTTGGGAGTGGTCTGAAGCCTGCAGAGCTCTTTGTGTCTTTGCTGTGCAGTGTTCATGTTGCTTATGAATAGGCAATATGAACACTGCACAGCAAAGACACCATGTGCTCTACTTTCTCTGGAAAATGATGATGATGCCCATTTGTGAAAGACTCATTCTTTAGTGAGGAGACCAGAGTGAGATACATGGAAGTGACCTGGCCAGGCAAAGGGAAGCGGCTGCCACAGTTCCTTTGCAGCAATGAATGCTTGACATGGACAGATCAGCTAAGAACGCATACCAGCAGGTAAAAAAACATCTAGACAATCCCTAGCCATGTCTTCAAATTCTGCCTCTAGGATGGCCTCTGCTTCTCTCACTTCCCATAGGGAGAAGTACTGTGAAAGATGCTGAGTCTTTGCAGCATTTCTCTAGAAATGCAGGCAGGATGGGGTCTCTTGCAGCTAAATCACCCTGTGGCTGGTTCCACAACCACCTACCAAACCCTGCTGTGGTGCAAAAGGGGCTCATCTTTCTGACCTTCCTGCTTGGATCGGATATAGTTAGGTACAGCATGAGCAAGACCTCCTAGTTAGAGCTCTGTACAACAAACATCCTCTTCAAAGAAATGACTTCTGGCTTTAATTGATGGTCAGGTGCCATTAATGAACAGCATTATTTACATGTATGGATCCTCCTTCATGGAAATCCCAGAAACACTCCTGCTTGAACTGTGTGCAAATGAAATCTGGGATTAAAAAAAAGACCTCCTGAGCAGAGAGGAACAAGAGACAAAGAGATGTGTGTCTCAGCAAGACTTCCACAGAGAAGCCTCAACATGTGTGCAAGGTGAAAAAGAATAACAGGATGACGTCAGCATTGGCTGGTGATGGGCAAGGGAGGGTCCTTTTCATCACAGTCTGGCAGAGAAACACACGGCTTCAAGAGAGGGAGGAAGTACAGATCCTTACTTCAGAAATATAAATCCTTTTTTAATAAGTGACTGAAACTGTAGCAGTTCCTAAAGAAAGACAGCTATCCTGCTTCTTTCCTGCTTTAACTCTTTCTCTGCCTGATGGAATGTTGCTGTTGCTTTCCCTTTCCTGCTTTACTCAGTGTCTTTTGCATTTTGGGGAAAGAGTAAGCGAGCCCTCTTACCCAACACAAAGATGTCTCCAAAAGGTCAAAAATCAATGCCAAGACCTACACCAGAAATAACTGGAAGCCAGGGCAGTTGCAGAATGCCTAGTGGATACATGATCCCATGGGATCCACAGAGTAGGTCTTTTAAAGGAAAAGGCACCCATGTTCTTACTGAAAGAAATTTTTTCTTTATTCACATGCTCCCCCCCTGAGTCTTAGGTTCCAGTAGCAGATTCATCTTGCCTATTTTGAGAAATGCATTTAGTCAATGTCCTAAGCCCTGTCTATGGTCAATGAGGCTAAATAGGCATGCCTAGAGGACGATTCATCACATGTGTGTTAATTTGGAGAAGTGGGGGTGAAAATAAATGCCCCTGGGAAGAGTCTGCCTGCTCCAGCTGACTGCACAGGGAACTTTCTGGGCTTGTTTTCTGTCTGACAAAAATTTGAGTATTGCAGTGCTGCCTATGGTTTTGATTTGGCTGAAGCATGGAAGTACTGGAAAATACAAGAAAGAGGCTGAAGCCCTGAACATTAACCAGACATCACAAAGGTGTAGGTAAGGGTCCACACCTCTGAATAAAGGATGCAGATAAGGTAAACACTCATAAATCAATTGAACAATTGCTGGCAAGACCTGAACACAAGATAGGAAGTCATTATTTCCATACTGGTTTTGATCTTTTACTGTTGAAATTGTGATCAGGTTTAGAAGCTATAACAACTTACAGAGAATGTGATAACCTTGAAAATTACTTTGTAGCACAGATAAAACATAATGAATCACCTAGTGCCATAATGCAAAATTTTCCACTCCCCTCCTTATGTTTTATTCTGATATCTGCAATTCACCACTTTAAACAAAACAAATAGTTTTTTATTTACTTTGTGCAACAAAAGTCAAAGCTGGTTTTCACAGGAATATTTAATTTTAATATTGAGATAAGAGTGACCAACCCAGATTCTGACAGACAATTTTATCAGTGCAGTCTAACGTATAAATCTTTTTACAATGGCACTTGTCCTGAATAAAAAGCAGGTATGCTAGCACAGACGAGAGATTTCCCAGTCTAATGCATCCCAGATGATTCTAGTCTGGGCATATCTGTGCAATCTGAGACTGGCAACAGTGCTTTGCTCTCTGCTGCTTTTGTTGGAACAGTGGCCAGACGAAGTGCTCAGCACCCAGCAAAGCTGTGTCTGCTGGGCTCTGGGGTGGTGCAGAATTCTGCTGAAAAGAGAAAGGCTCATGAGAACAGCTCGATTCTGTGCTTTTCCACCCGTGGCTAATATTAGCAAAACTGTCCTTAGCACGTGTGTGTGGGAGGGCAGACATTTCCTTTTCTACATGACCTTACTTTTTATAAAACCAAACCCAGAACAGTGATTTCTCTTTTCCTCCCCTCTTTTCAAATTTCTGGAGTCTCACTGAGGGAGAAAAAAAAGAAAAAAATCTTACAGACACCTGTGGTTTTGTGTGGAGGAGCAAAGTTAAATAGGAAGTAGGTTAGCTGAAAGTTTCTTGCTGCAATTTGAAACTATACCAAAACATTTGGTCTAATGTCCTAGAGCTGTTTTCCTGCTGTTCTGTTCATGATTTGATTTATGAGTTTATATGTGTCTAACAGGTAGAACATGGGACACATATTTTTGTTCAGGCTACAAATCCTTCCTGTGTCCTCTCTCTGCTTTTCCTTCTCCCCATGGCAGCAGAAAAATTAGGGCATGTGTATAAAGGTGCTGTTTTCTTCCTTGGCCCATTGTGCTGGCTGAATGAGTCATAAACCAAACATTGATAATATCAGCTGACAGTTATTTAAACCTGAGGTTTCAGGTTAAGGAGTAACAATGAATGCAAATATAGCTGGTGAGAGGCTGTTTGCAGTGCACGTGTGTGTTAGATCTTAAGAATTTTTAAAGGTTGCTACATAAAGTCCTATAAAACAAAATCAGAAGATGATATAGGAAGTCCATGCTCCGATGCCTGTTTTGATGATATGGAGGTGTACCTGCTTCTCAGGTACCCCCCAAAACATCTGCAGTTGATACCTGAGCTCCACAGTGAACACCTCTAGTTTTCCTTGCAAATACCATTTGTTAGTAACAGGACTGCTGGTCACTTGTGACTGCCTCCTGAAAGAGGAAGGTATAGTATGCTAGTTTAAAAAGACATTAGTGTTGTGTAAGTACCAGTAGTAAGTAAAGCTCTGCCTGAGAATACCCCAAATGGGGGATGGTCTTCTGTGCCTCAATCCATTGGAGCATTCCATGGAGCTTGGTCATTGCAGAGGCCACTCCAACAGGCAGCCTGCACACATTCCACCAGCTAAAAGAGGCAGCTAACACAGTCATGGGCCGTTTGAGGAGAGTTCTCAGATATGGCCACAGGCAGATTTTGTAGTCTCATTCTTTTAACACTATTATGCTGTCAGAAGTGTTTCAATTTAGAAAATTTACTTATTCTGTTAGGCAGGAAAATGTCCACTTGCCCCTTGCACAGATTTTCTCACTGTGGATGGACAGGTGGCTTGAGATTTTTTTTTTTTGGCATCTAATTCTATTCCACATCTTCTTTTCTGTAGAGGGAATAGAGTTGCCTTGCTGCTGCTGGGTTACTTCTTTCTGGTCTTGCTGCTAATAACTGATACAGATGCCTGGGTGAGAAAACTCTCACTGAGCCTGAGACTGAAGCAGTGAAACATCAGGGAATATACAAAGCCATCCAGCAGCAGACAGGAACTGTCTTGGTTCTTGTCCTTTCCTATGGTGCTGACAGGAAATGGAAGGGCCTCTGGGATACATCCTCACTTTTCCTATTCCTGCCTTTAGGTCACAGTATCTTTTTCCAGCAGTTGTTCACCCTTAAGACCTTTGTTTCCCCCAGAAATTTAAATATGCATATTTTTCTCGGGAAATTGGAGAGACTATAGTCTATATTTTATTAATATAAGTAGCAAGACTGCTTAGTTTAAATGTTGAAATAATTTTCTTTGACATTTGCTTTCTGGTTTGTGGGTCCCCCGTCCCCCCCCCCCGAAAATAAATCATAATATTTGGGTTAAAAATGCTACTCTGGACTAGGGCAAAAAGTGAGATTCTGCTTAGACAGTCTGTGGGTGTGTAAATGATAGATTACTGCATTCATGTCATCCTCTTATGTGATTTTTGACTAATTTTTGTTGGTTTGGGTGATAGGTAGATTGAGGGCTTTTTTTGTAAAATTCTAGTCAGAAATGTGGGATGACATTGAGAGGAATGGTTAGATCTTCTGCCTGTAGACCTTATCCTGGGTTTGTGATTTGTTTGCCTATATCACTTGACAGCACTGATTTCATTGTGTTAGCCACATTGCACTGAACTGTATATTAATTTAGGAATAGAGACTTTGATTACATTGACATGCATGACCTTTAGGCTTAGTCTTTACTGGGATTAATAAATTAAACCACTTAAAATCCTGGAAACATTTGTAAACAAGCTTTCTAAACACATTGAAATGTCCTAGAACAATTTAGAATTAGTATAATTAGAGTTTGGAGTAGCATACTCAGAGTACATTTACAATTCAGTGTTTGAAATGCAGCTAATTAAGTTTCAAACTGGACACAAGAATTAATTTCAATCACCTACTCTCCCATTGTGTGTTCACAGTTCATCAGAGAACACATGAAAAATTCATAATTTCCAGGAATAAGAAATTCTTAGAAAAAGCTGCAGTTGAATATTGGAAATTGTCAGACAAAACTTAAACTCTATCAGGTCTTGTTTATACAAGTCCAGTTCAGCTGATTCAATTACAAAATGTTCATTCCTGTTGTGTGAGCATGACCCAACTGAGATATGAAACTGGAGTTATTTTTCTTAAACCCCATTCCAGTGTATTTCACAGCTGTGTCTTTTTATCTTCTAGTGTTGTTTTGGACAACAATATAATAGAAAACATACAGATCTCCATCTGTGGTTGCTAGCTGTAACATAGCAAAGCCTGTAAAGTGATGAAAAATCAGTGTGCAGCTCAATCTCCTGACTTCCTTCATGTTACTTCCCTTAGGTTATGTATTGAATGTGAGTCAGCAGTGCCCTGGCATCCAGAGGGGCCAGCCATGTCCTGGGGTGCATCAGGAACAGCATCACCACCTGGGCAAGGGAGTGGATTGTCTCGCTCTTCTCTTCACTGAGGCAGTCTCATCTTGATTTCTGGGGACAGTTTTGGTCACTGCAATATAACAAAGATATTAAACTATTAGAGTACCTCCAAAAGAAGGAAAAGAGGATGGTGAAGGTCCTTGAAGGAAAGCCATGTGAGGAGTGGCTGAGGTCACTTGGTCTGTTCAGGCTGGAGAAGAGGAGACTGAGGGGAGACCTCATTGCAGTCTACAACTTCTTTGGGGAAGAGAAGGGGCAGACATTGATGTCTGCTCTGTGGTGACCAGTGACAAAACTCAAGGAAACAGCATGAAGCTGAGTCAGGGAGGATTAGGTTGGATATCAGGAAAAAAAATTTCACCCAGACAGTGGCTGGGCACTGGAACAGGCTCCCCAGGGAAGTGGTCACAGCACCAAGCCTGACAGAGTTCAAGAAGTATTTGGATAATGTTTTCAGGCACATGGTGTGATTCTTGGAGTGTCCTGTGCGGTGCCAGGAGTTGGACTTGATGATCCTGATGGGTTCCTTTGAACTCAGCTTATTTTATTATTTTGTGATTCTATTCACAGTATTTTCAGATGTTTCTCCAGTAACTGATTGTGCTAGTATTACCTTGCAGAAAAAGAAAAGCCACAACACTGTAAAGTAGACAAAGCCTTCATAGAAGTCCACTGCACTTTCTTTGAAAGATTAAATATTTTGTCTTTTTAAAAAACTTGTAAGGAGAACCCCTTCCCAAGCACTTCATAAAACTTTGTAATCCTCAGTCTGTGTAATGACAGACAGAAGGGAAAAATTTATTGACCTGGAGGTCATCAAAGTTACTGATCCAAACAAAGATCAATTGGATGAGGTCTGTTACATGGAAAAAGTGATAAGAATAAGGTGTTCAATCCAAGAGCTTTGAACAAGTTAAATTATGCCTTCTTCCCCCTGCAGCATGAAATAGTTATGGTGTAACCATTGCTTCCTCCTCCAAAGTGTTTTGTTCTGGTTTTGTGAAGTGAATTTCATAGCGTGTTCTCTCTCAGTGGTGGGAAGGGAATTTTTTGTGAAACTTATGTTTACTTCATAGGAGTCAAAGTTGTGTACAAAGTTTCAGTCTGCTCTGTGAGGCAGTGGTAGCAGCTGAAAGTGCAAGTAGCATATTCATACTGGATTGTAGTGATGAGTCGTAAGTGCATCCAGGTAAAAGGATTTCCCTAAACTGGGACATACTGCCAAGATTTGTAAAAACGTAGTAATAGTCTTCTATTCCTGTACAGCCTAGCATTGAAATATGGGAAAAGAGCAGAAGTGGTCAAGATGGAGTGAGACATTTTGGTGCTTATGTCTGGTTTGGCAGATACTACATGTTCTTGTAAACCTAATTTCTAAACAAAAGGAAAGTTTGGATAAACATCTGATATCTAAATTTTCACTAATCTTGTTCATTAATCTGTGCTTCTGTTGCAACTACCTTTGCATGCTCCTCTAAAATATGTCTATTGTCTATTGTCTCCTTTTCCAGTGCTCTTTCTAACAAAATTGGCCTGAAGAAGTGAGTCAGTAAAATATTTACCAAAACTTCCCTAAATACCAACCATTTCAAGGTGGATAAATACTGATGCAAATCAATGTGACTGATGATAACTTAATTTGATTCGTTATTTCAAATTTTTCTTGCTATTTTATTACAGTTCATTTGAAATCAGATTATAAAACCTTCCTAGCAAGCTCCTCATGTGAGCTTCTTGTGCAATCAGTAATTAACGGTGATGACATCTGAAGCAAAGCTTTCAAATTCTTTAGTGTTTTCTAATCATATTTAGTACTAAATTTTTCAGTTAGTGTTTCCTGCAAGTTAGATGCTGTAATTTCTTGCATTTACTGCTACATGTTGTGAGTCACACAGAGTTTCGATCTGTTCACTAGAAATAACATTGTCACCAGGACTGTTCTTTTTCGTCATTCTAGTTTTGGATGGGATGGGTCTTCCTGTGTGGGCTTGAACCTCTTAAGTCAGTTTTGTTTTTTTGTTCAAGGCCGCTCCTGGAAAACTTTCTGTTTGTTCTCCTGCCTTGGCTAGTGGGGATACTAAGCAGGGGTGCAGCTGTTCATATGTATAAATGGGAAAAAATATTTAATTTTGACCACAGCTAAATCCCTTCAAAGACTTCTACTTCTCTGCTGGGCCAATGTGTTACGTGAGCAGTAGGCTTTCCCCAGAAATGGTTAGGACTCCCAAGTTAGTGCTACAGATACTGTGGTGGTGTGGGACCAGATTTGGAGCATATTCTGAACAGGCTCTGACCTGTGTCCACTGGGAGCAGCTCCTGTTTCTGCTCTGGGAAGTGGGATGGTTGAGGAGAAGAAGGAAAGACTATGCAATTAGGAGAAAACAGGAGTAGAGTAGCACGTGACAGAACTGAACTTGGCACAGTAACAGAAATGTGAACCAGAAGAATCTCCTACACACTCTGCCAATGCTGGTTATGTGGGTGGGAGTTCAGGTGCAAGTGCAGTGTTTGTTCTCTACAAGGGGCTGACATACAATTGCCCATTATAATTAAAATAGAAAGGGAAGTGTAGCTTGCCCATAAAAGGGCTAAAAGGACTCTGCAAGTGAGGAGTCAGGTGGGTAAACATGACCAGAATGAAAAATGGGCTGTTTCTTGATTATGGACATATTGGGACATTAGTAAAGCAGAATGTTACATAGAAAAGGAATGCCATGAAAAACTCTAGAAAGAGTGCAGTTTTAATAATGGAATAGACTGCATTATGTTTAGCAGATGTCTTTTAGAGTATTTACCCTGCAAGATTTGCCACCAACATAAAATCTGAGAAGAGATGAAAGGATGGTGCCAGTAAGTGCTCTTTTCAGGAAATTAAGACCAATACTGATTTATTTATCTCTAATGTAGTGTCCAAAATGTGTTTGGTGTATTGCAAGATCTGAGACAAAATAATTCATCCAGCTGTTGAGCCTAGGAGATTAAAATCCTTTCGCATCTGACCTGTTCTCTCTCAGTGTACATTTTACAACACTGAACACCAGGCTTTGACCAAATCCTGTTCATGTCAGTGGGATGATTTCTGTTGCCCTCATTCAGGTTTCTCTAGGAATGCACCTCATCATATTCTCTTGTAATTTTTAATGTTCGCTTTTAAGATCAGCCTCAGTAGCATGGCTTGACAAGTGACAGGAATTAAGTGCTTATCCACCAATTCTTAAATATTCAGGTATCAACACTGAACTTTGACCATTGTTTCTGTCCTCTTATATCACCTACAGGAATGCCAAGTAACTTTGTACTATGTCTGCAAATGCTGTACTTTGCTTCTAATGGTTCTTCAAGGCTGTGAAATGATATATTAAGACACAATCTATATCAGAAACATTACAGATCAGAAGTAGTCTGATTAAAATATTTGGCAGTCTATGTTTGCTTTAAAATATGTTAAGAGACTAAAAGAATGATCTAGAAAAAAATAAGTTATTGTAATGAGTAAAATATTTTTCTTCTTAAGTGTTTCTAAGAACTTTTTCTAAATTATATATTTCACCTCTTCAAAGAATTAAAGAATTACATAAACACCTGTGTATTTTCCCTAGTAGAAAATCCTATGGTACTGCCGAATGAACTCCAAATAAATCCTTCCTGTTTTTCTATCTCTCTGTGTATCAAGATAGCTAGCGGGCAATTCAGATCATTGCTTCAACCAGATAGCTTGCTCTCTGACTAGCTTATATCTAAGAGACACGTTGCCATGAAATTAAAACTTCAGCAAAAACTTATAACCTAGATGTAAATTACTGGTCTTTGAAACATTATTAAAGTTGCCCTTAAAACCTCATATGTATGATTTTTTCAGGTCTCACCTACATTTAGGTGTCATGAAGTCAACATAAATTTATAAAGGGCTCTGAGTTATCTCGAGGTATTTACACAAGTGTAGGTAAACTTGTGTTGCCTAGATTCAATGCAACAAACTTTGGAACATGTGGTCACACTTTAAAAGACTTCTGCAGTTCATCAAGAAGCCAAGGCTTTGACCATGTGTTTTCAAGTAACTGGTTAGGCAATATTTGTATACCTCTAGAGAACAATAATAGGTTTGTATAGAGAAGTGTATAGATAGTAGATATTATGGTTATTATTTATCTTTTTGCAACTGACATTACCTGTTAAATTGATGAATGTATTTAGCAGCACTTAACCTATATTTGTGTGGTTCCTTTTTCTGCGGTGTCTGAAGACCTTGCATTTCCTGTGAAGGAGGAACTCTATACTGTCCCCATTTAATGGGAAAGACTTGGATTAAGACTTAACTCTTCACTCCTCGTGGGCAAGTGTGCTGACCCTTGCTATATAGTGCTGTTCTGTGGCCTGCAAGATGGGTGCCTGCAGCCATCCTGGGGTCCCCAAACTGTGCCCCCTTATGTAACATGGCTGGGTGGTACACAAACTGCACATGGTCACATGACGGACACTAAGAGGGAGCTTCTGGGGGAAGCTTTGGCCTATCCATCTTCTCTGCTAAATTGCACAATGGAGTAAACCCAGAACTAGTCTGGGCATCCACCACGCCTGGGGAACAGTCTGCCATGTCATGCAAGACACAAAATTGGGTTTTGTTCAGGCTTGCAGCAAGGTTGGGACAGTGCAGGGCTTTGCAGGCTATCTGCCCCGTGGGCTGAGAAGAATAGGGGTGTTTGCTGGCCAGCCTGCCTCCTTCCAAGCTGATGGTGGCTTTCCAGGGAGTGACACTCCTGCCAGTGCCCCTCACACCCTCACATTGCCCTGGGCTGGCTTCCTTTGGAAGGCAACACTGGGCAGAATGCAGGCATTGGGCCTCCTTCTGTAATGAGGCATTTCTGCTCTGACTCAACAGACTTTGCTTTAATTTGAGTGGTGAATGTTTACAGATTATACTCTCTACTTAGTAATGCTTCTCTGACAGCGGTTTTGTCCAGCTATCAGCATGATGTAAATGTTTTCAACCAAAGAGCCTTGGATACCTACTAATAGGGTACACTTTCTCACTACACTTTCTCACGTTTGTTAATTTCCTTTTTACTTGCCCAAGAAACTAGCTGAATTTATAATATGTAGTTTTTGCCCAAGAAATTAGCTGAATCTGTAATGTATAGTTTTAGCCCAAGAAACCAGCTGAATTCATAATGTATGTTTTTTTTCCACTCTAATTCTGTTTCAGTGTAATGTTTAGTCCACTGCGTGAAGTAGCTTTTTCATTCTCTTCCCTGTAATAAATTGCTAAACTGAAAGAAATGGAATCAAGATCCTTTATCTTAAATTCGCTGAGCTTTTGTTTTGAGGTTGAACAGTGAATCTTAGAAAGCTTGTTTTTCATTTGTCCTGAAACCTTGCTCCTCCTGCCTCCCTCTTTTCATGCCAATAAAAGGTAACCAGAGACAGCTGGGGGCTCTCTTTCTGCCTCCCTTGAATTGGAGTGTCTTCTGAATGCCTCTTTCACGTACCTGCACAAACCCTGCTCTGCTATACCTCTATGGCGAAGGTTCTCAAAGGTTGAATAGGTTTTCATTGCCTGCATTTCTGGTCTGAAGCAGACTGAGAGAACTGAGTGTTAAGTAAACGCAGTGGCAGCCCTGCCAATGTCAGCATTCCATCCTGCAGTGTTGCTCTGGACCTGGACACCGCCAGCACAGACTTCTGCACATCCAGCTGTCAGGGTCTTGTTTTACTTGCTAGCAGTTGAAAAGAGTGATGCGAAGCAAAGCAGAGTGGCAAGTCTAGTTTTTATGAGGCTGTTTATTTTTTCTGTAACAAGCATGTGGTGCCTTATAGATGTTGAATGGGAATTTAATACAGTGATAAAGTAAAACTGTAAACTTACCAAGTCTGTTTTCAGGTGCCTTTGTTCTGCATCTCTAAGCATCTGCAGAAAACATGTTCAACAGCACTCAGACACTTCTGTGAATTTATACATGATCTTATTCAGCACCTTCTGCAGAGAACCGATCACCTTGTTGCACCTGATTGAAGTTAATAGAAAATGAAGGTGTCTGTCTTTCCATACCAGGCCTTTTGTGTGTGAAGTCAATGCTCAGAGGCTTTAAAGTGAACACAGATGTTTATTTCCAGTTTTCTACTATGAACATTTCACAAATGCTATGGTGCAGTTTAAAGATGAAGATTTAGGAAACATTGATATTTGATAACAGAGGGGTGTGTATCTGGTGATTTTAGTAGTCAGGGAGAATTTCAAACACCCTAGCATCCAGCTAACAATGAAAGTTACACACGGGAGGATTGTGCATTCCTAACTTGCTAATAACAACGTCAGGGTATTGTCTGTTGTAGCAGGTGAAAGAACCTGAACTGCATGAATTAGGGCTTTGTTTGCACAAACACCTAGGCATTGTGTAGACAGGAACATTTTCCCTCTTCTACCAAAATAACCCTATTTCTTTACTGCACGTAGGCACACTCATAACAATTAAAGACCTTCCCAAGTAAAGACAGTTTTATTCAGGAATGAGAATGCCTACTCAAGTAGTTATCTTGCAGTAAATATAGTATGGGTTATGCAGATCCTTCCACCTTACTTTCTTTCAGTTGCTGCTCCATGACCTAAAGAGGTTGCTCCTGTCCTAGCTGCTTGTTCAAGATCTTTTGCTGGGTGATGCCATTCCCATAGGTCTGTTATGTAGCTGAGGTACTGTCCTTCTTGTTTCACTTCCCCTGAGCTGGTGGCTGTAGCTGCAATGAGGGCACCTTGAGGTGTGTCAGGATTATCTGGTTAGGGTACTTAACTAGATGGACTAACTGGATGTGCTAATGATGGTCAGAGTAGTGCAGTGGTGATGTTAGTGTTGACTTCTTAGCCTAATATGTGTTATATTAGCAAGAAAACAACATGTTAAAAGGATTGTGGCTGGATTGTCAGTGCAGATGTAACTGCAGAAGTGGAAGTTGGGCAGAAGTACTAATGCAGTGCCTATATTTCTCTGCAACAACCCTGTGTCACCCATGACCTGTGGCAGACAAAACGGCAGACACAATGGCATAGATGTCCTGCAGTGGAGGTGAGCAGGAAGGCTGGTTGAGCAGAGAGACAGCAGGTGTGTGACAAACAGTCTCACCAAATCCAGCCAGGCATCTCCATCATGCCCTGCATGCATTCTGTGACTCAAAGTTCAGCTGCATGTCAGTGGGAATCTGAATGCTCAGAAATATAATCTAGAGTAGCTTCCCCTAACAATTCCCACCGTTGGTTTACAACTGAAGTCATGTTTACAGAAATGTGTGAGTAGAGCAGCTAGCCTTCAACTGTTGGTTCCAGAGGAAAATTCACATGCAGACTTCAGAGTGACCACTGATGAAGAATGCAACAACTTATTGCAAATGGAGTGTAAAACATCGTTATAGGGGCAGCTTCTCTGTATACTCAGAACCAGGCCTAATACATCTTGGATTTAAGGTAATGGTAATCATAATTTCCTGAAAATGAAGGCCCTTTTCCCCTCTCTTTCCCCTTTTTCATTCTTGCAAGTATATGTTACCACATCATTAGGATGTCTGTTTTTTCACTCCTGGTCGATGGTTCAGTGTTATTTGATTAGTCATTATTTTCAGTTTTGTACATAGCTCTTTGTCAGTTTATTGAAATGAACTCCCATCCGGCAGCCGATCAAAGAAAAAAACACAAAATCCCACGTGTTGCACTTTTGAGAGCAACAACAATGAAGCTAACCTTTCACCCTTGACTTTCTTTTAACCCTAATTTTGAAAGACAGTCTAACTTCTTAAGTAAAAGAATATTCAAACTAGCTCGATTGTAATGCAGTGCTCTTTTCAAGTGAATGGAAGGTCTCTTAGTAATGCATACAAATACATAAGCTGGGTAAGTTCATTACTTTGGAGTTTCTGGTGTAGTAATAGCAGTGAAATAGTTAAAAGGGTGACTTTAAAGTGGTCACAATTAGGCTTCAAAGTTAACACTCCACCCCACTGAGATGAATGGGAGCAGTTGACATTTCTTAGTGCTATTGTTTCAGTCTGGCTTGCTATAGCTTCTAAAATAAGACAACAGTACATCTGTTTACATTCTGCTTCCGCAAACCCAGATGGGCTAGAAACTTCATTGTTTTTTAAGTGGAAGCTTGGATTCTGGGGAATACAGCAATATCCACAGGGTATCTGTAGGAAGAAGAGCTGAAAGCTGCCTTAATCACAGACATCTCCCCCTTCTCTGTAAACTTCCATTGTCCCAGGACAAATCTGTAAACCACTGGGGGAAAAATAAAGTAATATATATTTGAAGTACTTCTTACTTACAACACGACATGCACACAATAACTTCTCATCAAATCCCTAGCATGCAAATTTTCATAAATGGATGTGGTGTTTTGAACATTTTTCTCTTTTAGTAGTTTGTAGGATGTAAAGATCCTGTTTACTGAATGCAGTAGCTTCTCTTAAACCTCTCCTAACAGAAAATCCTTACCTCTAGAGAAGCCAGAGTTTCACTCAGGAGAGTTTGAGACCTTAGAGAGTTGAGTTTGAGAGTTTATTTCAGGTGTTACGTTCTGTGTTCACATGGGTAGAATCCTTTAATTTACCTCTGAGAGTGATACAAGAAGAAATAAGATTCTTGAGAGGTATATCTTGCATTTTTCTGATACTTTCGTAGGGCAGCTACATTAGCTGGAGTAGGATTTTAGGAGCTGGAATGGATTAATAAAGGTGCAAGTAGGGCCAGGATTTGGAGCAGATGGTCTCTATTACCCCATGCCTCAGTTCGTGTAGGGAGTACACAGTGTCCTCTCTGACTTCTGTTGAGGGGTCTGCACAGTGGCAAACTGCCCTCAGTAGCAGCCAGAACCCTATGAGAGCTTCTCTGATAAAAGCGACCCATTAGATATGCTTAGGCTGTAGATTGAAACCAGCTGTGAATCTGTCGAAAAGATTTTCCTCATTGTGCTTTCATCAGGGTGGAAAGTTTGTGGCTCATTTTGCATATATATGTATTTTGGGCTTCATTGCTCTGACTTTGCAAGTCCTAGAGGCCTGCCAGTGATAAGAGCTCTCATGCATACAGACTTCTTTTGTATCCTGGCACTCAGAGACCCTGTCTTCCTTTTGCCCATGTTCAACACAGCTTGTGCTTTGGAAGTGCCATTGTGGGGTCTCCCAAATGGTGTCTCCCAGATTTCAACCGTGGGTGAATAGGATGCTGAAGGCAGGCATGCAATCTGTGGTTTGGGCTTGTGAAACTTTTTCCCTCCCCAGCTTCAATTAGCATTTTCATCTGAGTACATAATAGAGTGGTCCTGAGCCTAGACAGGCCTCCAGGTTGTCTGAGATAACAGTGGGCATTTTGAGCATATAAACTGTTTCCTCTCCTGTTCTTCTTCTCAGTTCCTGTGCTATGTGGAAAAGTGCAGCAACCTGGTCTGGATGAAGAAAATACCTGAGAAACCCCAAGAGGTATATTCAGTTTGAAAGCTTCTCTCATGAGATTTTTTTATCTTTATATTTAAAAAATGCTTTAAAAATAAAATAATGTTAAATCATGCTGGAAAAGCAATTCCAATGTGGTAAGACTCCTACTGTGTGGAGCAAGAACCACTCAATTCAACTGCAAGAGCAAAGTCATGTTATTTAATTAAATAGAGAGTGAGAGAACAACATCAAATATGCATTTGTTATATTTGTCTTAATTTTTCTAGTCCATCCATGTGGATTTCTACAGTATTACACAGACTTGTGTTACATCTTGTGCATCTTGTGGAAGAAAACAGATATCCTAATAAACCCTTCCAATATTGTAAAATGACTTCTGCAAGACTACAGTAGGTCAGTGGCAGAGCTTGGAAAAGAAGTTAGGGGATGTTTTGGGCAGTTCTGTATATTTTAACTAGCAAAGTGACCTGCCTCCCTGTATTACGACAGCATTGTGATGTCTAAATATTCAAAGTCTAAGCTTTGTATGCTAACCCTAACACAGTTTCCTGAAGAAAATCTTGCTATGGCTTCTTTACCACCTGTGCTGTAACCTGCTTTTTGCCTCATATTCAAGGGTGGTTTTGACAGCAGGATTATCTTTTAGAGAATATAACATACCAGATATTGAAAGGGATAGATCTGGACAGGGCAGGAATTTGCCAGCAGGATGACATTATAAAGCAACTTCTGAGAAATTAATATGTTATGAGAAGAAAAGACAATTTTTTTAACATTGTACTTTTTTCTTTTAGAAAAAAAAATTGAAGCCTTCCATTATAAGACTCTTTAGTTTTGAGTAAATTGTATATTTGCCTTTTGTGGTGTATTTCTTTAGTGGATTTATATTTTACATGCTTATTGCTCCCAGTCTCTCTGCTGGTCTGAGCTTTCTTGCCAACTGGTATTTGCCACTGAGCATCAGAATCATAGTTTTCTTTGAGCAGCTAAGTACATTATAGCAATCATTGTCCCATAGAAGAGGATGAAGAACGCAGACAGTCACTCCTGTGGGTCTCATGAAAAATACAAGAGGAAAAGAGCCCAGCAAATGGAAACAATATTTTTCAATTCATGAATACTAAAAATTGGAATGTCTTCCCAAAATAACCCTGAAGTTTTCTTTCTTATTGGAAATACTTTTAAAATAACCTAACAAAAACAAAACAGTTGGTATTTACTTAATCATCCCAAGTTAGGAAAAAAATGTTGAATACCGATGTATTTTATATGATTACATTTCCATATTCTTTTCAGCTCTAATTATGATAAGGTTGTACAAGGATTAATATTATTCTTCCTTTGTCTCATCCTTGTCCTACCCTAGACAATGAAAATAGTTTAATCTAACAACTTTTACATTGTGGTCTGTGCACCAGAGCTGGCTTGTAAATCTTTTTCTTTCAGTGGTTTTATTGTTCAAGAACTGATGCTTCCTGTTACTTCTGGCCATGTGTTTTGATTTTGTGAATGAGTATGCTTGGACAGAACAATGATACTAATCAAGTATATACCTTTTGTACAGCTTTATGTTTTCAATAAATAAAAAATGATACCAGAACTGCAGAGGTGACAACTCCTCTGCAAGTCTGTGTCAAAATGAAAAAGAAGAGTTACAGTGAATAAGAGAAATCCGGGACTCCTTCACTTAAGGTATTCAGTAAGGAAGAGGAAACAGCACAGGTAAAACATAACATGGAGTAGTGCTCTTATTGCATGTACTTTAAACTTGATGGTATAAGAACTGTGTTTTGGGTTGCTTTTCAAGGAAGAAAAAACTTATGGGGTTTTGGTTCATGGCAGGAACTAAACAAACCAAGTAGCATCAATTACAATTTGAATAGATAAGTGAAAGCTACATGATCTTAGTTGCTGCATCATACTCTTTTTTGTTTCCATATTGCCTTTTGCAGTTTTATTGTTCTAGTGCTTCATACTTGTGTAGGTATGCTTGAAGGTTGTTGTGTACGTGACTAGATTCACTCCCTACTGGGATATAGGCCAAGATATTCAAAGTGATTGTTTATTTTGAGCACCTCCATTTTTTAAGGGTCCAGACCTCAGAGGTTTTGGAGTTTGGAGTAGGGTGCCTTGAAAGGAATGCAGAGCATGTATCCTCTAAAACTCAGTTGTTTGTGTGTTATATCAACATGACACGGAAAGACAAATGAAGAAAAAAAATGGGTGCAATCAAAATCCTTATTCACTTTTCATTGTCTCAGTGTCTAATCTTTGGTTTGCTGAATTGAAGTGACCAGATTTGGGCACTGGAAACCAGAATGTGTACCTGGCCTTGGTCCAGGCTAAAGGAAGCAAAGCTGAGCAATGACATCACCCTGTCCCTCCATTTCTCTTCCCTAATCTCCTAACTGCCCTAGAAATTTAGCTAAGATTTAGATGTGGTCTTCTGGTAAGACAGTGTGAGATCAGTGCTGACTGTACCATATGTGGAATAGGTGCAACAGCTACTGTATATATATATTATAAAGCATAAATAACCTATGCATTCCATTTCTCTGTCCATTGTGTGGGTGAATCTACCCAGTGCAGGGATAGCAAGAGGACATGCCTTCTAAAAAGACAGCATGAGCATGGGTACTGTCAGGACATGTGGAGTCAGCTTTCCCCTTAAATTGTTTCTCACAATATAGAGAAGTACAATTTGTGTTGCTGAAGAAACTGCATTTGTGAGAAATACTGGAGTTGAATTAAAAAAAAAATCCTGGAAACATTTCTGTAGGTTCTAGCTTTTTGATTGCCTGTTTTTAGGACAAGATGTCAGCTGATATATCTCCTTTAAAAATGCATTTTGGATTTACAGGAAAAGAAAGAAGCAGCATAATCTGTGAAGCCTTAATTGTTAGAAGTGCAACAATAGCTTAAAAACAGACTGTAAAGCCTGGTCTGACAGCTGGAGGAAGGGATACTTTATTAATAGTTGTAAGGAATGGGTGGATAAGGCCTGAAAAAGGCAGCAGGAGATATAAAAAGAAGCCTTGTAACATGAAACCATTGCCAAAACCCCTTACGGAACAATTTATTGAAGAGCCTGCATCGCATAAGCACCAAGTTAATACACAGTGAACAGGATAAACAGCCTCTGACTGATAAGCCTCACTGAAAGTGAAGGTGCAGCAGTGCTGCAGCCCAGCTTTGCTGGGGCACATTGTTTATTATGCTGGAGATGGGCATGTGTGGCTCGCTGGCCAACAGCCTCTGCTTTCACGATTCAAAATTTCTGTCTGGCAAGCTACAGATGACTGGTGACTGGAGAGGACGCTTGCTGTATAGTCATCACACTTCAGTATTTTGCAATCTGATAAGTCCCCTAAATATCCTTGCAACCCATAGCCAAGCTGATCTGCTAATATGACCTGAGACATAGAACTCCAAACAATCACTTCCTGGGTGAGGTGACAGGGAAGATCCCTCTCTACAGAGATTTCGTGTAGCTACAATCTCTCCAAATTAAATCCCCAGTTAAAGCACAACTGCATGTTTTCTGTGGCTAGGAGCTAACTGCATGGGTGATAACAGGACTGCAAAATCCCTCTTGTTGTTCCAGCCGCAGCTGTAGGGTTCTCTGTTTCTAGACTGGCTGAGTATCTAACAGAGCAGTGTTCTGTATTAGACGATGACTGTCTGTTTATGACAGATCCAGACTACTGCAATTTTCCAGTTATTTAATAAAAGAAGTCCTTAGGTAAATATCAATAACCCCCAGAAGTTGGAAAAGCCTTGGAAGCAGAAGGGTTACAGTACTAGGGAAGTTTTGATCTTGTTGGAAATCTTATATCCATAAAATCACTTTAGCACAGACTCCCTGTCTCATGCCGTGCTGACTCTGTGTAAGACCTGACACTGTTCTTCATTCTTTAATCAAGAGAACTCAGGAGGGCATGGAAAGAGGAAATATAAACAAAAACCTGATCCTGATTTTTAACATCATACAAATTTAGCCCAAGTTGCCTGTGCCAATCCTAATCCCTGCTTTCAGGTTTGTCCTTTTCGTGTGGGTCAATGGCAACTCAATTCCTGATACATCAAATCCAGACACTTACTGAGACTGTCAGTATCTCTGGCAGCACCACATGGTGCAGATGCCATTCATTATGTTTGTGGTACCTGGCAAATGTATTCGCAGGGTCAGAATTTTCTGTGGACATGGTATGAGCGTGGCTTCCCTTCTCCGCTGCTCCCCTTGGCTGCAAGTGTGCTGCACTGATAGGAAGTGTTATTTGTCTTCACCTTAGTTTTAACTATGTTATTAGGTTTGTTTGCTGTTTCGCTTTCCCTGGAAGATTGTTTTCCTTTTCCACAAGTGGTCTTAGCCAGCTTCACAGTGTTGATGGGAATCTCTGCTCCTGCTACTCTGCAGCAGATGTCCTTTCTAAAGTGTTTCTTTTCTTTCTCTATATTGTACAAAGCAGGTTTCACCTTTAATAGCTATTGTTTCTTTGCAAGGGGAATTGGCAAAGTAGGTAGTTTCTTACAGCTTTTCCTGCACAACCTTTTTTCTTCTCCTTCTTGTCTTCTCTGGTGGCACTAACACTGGGAATAGCAGAGCTGCTGGGTGAGCTGCTGTGTTGTCACAAGAGTTCTACTTTGGGTGGTATAAACAATTAGTTGGTTAGAAGACCAACCCTATATTCATGAGATGTGTCTATGGTTATAGGTGAAGTACAAATGCGAAGGGAAATGTTGCTTGTGGTACAGATGAGGAGAATTGATGTTGCTAAGGTGGGAGAGGAATTGAATTTCCGTGAGATGTTTGGGATTTTTTATGCTGATTCTTTTCTTTTCTGAACAAAAGAAATGTTTAAGGGTCTACCCTTTCACATACTGTTTGGGAACTTGTCCAGCCTAATTGCAAAAAGAGAGTGATTTGATCTGCATTTATGGACAACTTCCATGTTGAGAATCCATTATGGTAGACCTTGTAGAATGTGATCAGAAGGAAAGGCAGAGACAAAATCTCTTTGTTGTAACCACTGATAAAATATATATGCACAGTTTTCTTATCAAAGCCATGCTAGTATGTGACAGAAGGAGGGACAACGCCCCTCCTCATCCTGTGCTAAGGGGCATATACTGATTATTTCTGTCGACACACAAGTCAACAGAAGTCTGGTTGGATTGGCTCCCTCTTTTTGCTCAGGTATGCCTTTGGTGATCATACATCCATGAATGCTAAATCATGGTTTGATTCTGTGTGTCAGCTGCTCCATAATGAAATATATCCATCAGAATTTCCAGTTTGGTCCCAGGGAGGTCTTCCTTACAGTTTTTTAATGATGAAAAGTTAATGTTAGAAATGTTGCTAGCCATGTGTCCAATTCACAGAAAAGTATCAGTTACATTAAAGGAAACAATTCAACCTTCTTTGTTCTTTTTACTCAGTTTGGGTTAAAAGTGTGTTGAGTGTCCTAGCTATATGAGAACAAGCTATTGCTGCTGTACATTATTGCTGTTATTATCCAGGAGAAACACATCCTTTCAGGACCTACTCCTTATTTAGCAGACTAGAAAAAATTTAAACCATAAGAACTCACATGAGGCTGAAACTGTAGTCCATCTGTAGGGAGAGTTCTTGCTGCTGTAGGAGAGGTATGGTGATGCTGTACTTTGTGAAACAGCAGGATTATTAGTTCCAGTGGCTGAGGCATGTTCCCAGTATGCAGGGGCCCACACCCTGATTTTTTAGAGGTAAGCAACTCTTAAAATAGTTATCTCCCCGTCTTTCCTTTGTTGGCCTTTTTACTACTTTTAGACATCAGTTGCCTTTGTGAGTCTTCTTTATGGTTATATTTGTTAAAAAATGCAACTGGTTTGGATTCCTAACCTAAATAACTTGACTGAGAACCTACAATACTTGCTGGTCTCCCTCTTCTTCAAAGCTAGACTATGATTAATGAAAACTTGCCAGTGGTTTGTTTAATACATTATCATTTTTTTGAGATTTTTTTTTTCTTCTCCCTCTCATCATTGCAACCTGTGCAGCTTCCTTGTACTGTCTTTCTTTAAACATTATGCAGAATAAAAAATAATTTTGCTCCTTACTTAGACTTTGAACCTTTTGAAATGAAATCAAGTGAGTTTGCCTGTACTTAGCTGGTTAGAATCTTAAGAGCTTCTCCTGTTTTGCTGTGTAGGGATACCATAGCTGATTAAGATAGACTTGATCTTTTGTCTATTCCTCTAGGTCAGCAGGTTAATTTGTGATTTTGGGTCTACTGCAGTATCACAAAATGGTAAGGTTTCCATAGGAAAAAAATGTAATTACACCTGATTGAGCCTGGGTTTGCAAATCCTGGAGATTAATTCAGAATATATCCAAGTGCAGCTAGGCTATTGACTTTCTTCAATTCTGCATAAGGGGAGAAGATAGTAAAATGCAGAGTACTGACAATTCCATCACTGTCTCCAAACTCAGGACTAAATACCATTAGATAGGTGCATATGTACATATATATGTATATATGCAATTCTGTACAGGTTTTCCATCAGTTGTGACCTTCTAAGTTACTAATATGAATACCCTATTCTACATATCTATACATGTGATAAACATATGAAAAAAATTAGACACAGGCAGAATTTGCCTTGCAGAATTTGTGGTCTGAGTGACAAGATTTATCCCATACGAATGCCTTCAGTGTGGTAACTTAAGTTAATTCCTCATCAGATAAATTAAGTTCATTCATGTCCTAATAAGTTGTAGCTGCTCTAGGAAGCCCTCTAAGCTTTCTATAACCAGACATGCCACTAGTAATCTTTCCAGAATGTGATGTCAGTGGAGCTGCAGCTGGTTAAAGGGCTATGCAGGGCAAAAAGTGGTATTAGTGGCTAATAAAGGCTAATTCTTTTGCAAGCAAAATTAGCTCGCTTCACTAGCTTGTTATGACTTGAAATGTCTGGCCGTTGAACTGTGCATCTGGCTCATTTGTTGCTCTCAAAGAGATCCCACCCTGACTGACAGCTGTACTGGACTGGAAAAAAGTAGCCCAAATGAGTGAGAACAAGAGGACTTCAGTTTGTGTGACTTTAGGACAGTAGCAATCCATGCAAACAACCTTCATAAGAGAAAGAGAGGAACCCAACAAGGAATGTGTGTGATTTAGATCCTGGCTCAGGGCACTAATTTTCTTTAAATAACTGGTTACTAATGCAAAACTTTGCTCACAGATGCTGCCTTCCACTCATGTTATATATGACTACCTAAAAGACACAAATGTCCAGTAACTGGTTGCAGCGCCCCTAAATAATTATTAGAAACTTAACTTTCAGCACATCTCAGGTGTTGTGAGGTTTTAAAGTGTCTGAAACAGTACCAGAATAGCCTAAGCTCTGTGGGTGTGTATTTATTTTTGCTCATTGGTGTTTTGGAGTAAATGCCACATCAGAGTGTTTTTATTATCAAGTTCCTGTTCCTGCACAATGCAGCTGTACCCATTCTAAACTTCTTCATCAAAGGCAACCATTTCCTTTTTTTTTTAATCTCAGATCAGTTTACTGAGAGCAGTTGTCCCTGACTTCCTTAAGGTTGCCCTGCATAAAAGCTTCCTTAAAACATTCCCTATGTCCTTCCTTTCCTTAGCACATGCTTAGAAATGTGCGTGCATACATATAACCATGGGCATACACACATGTGCCCATGCACATTTTAGTAAATTTCTGCTTCAGTCTTGCAGCCTTGTGCATAGTCAGACTGGGAAAGGAGTCATGGAAAAGGTTGCTGCCAAAGAGCAGTGAAACGCTCACTTCCTCATGTACTTCCAAATGATTTTAATGCCTTCTTTATTTATGAGATGTTTCAAATTTCTGAACTCTCTTATAATATTACACAGACAAATGTGTCCTAAGGTCAAGACTGATTCTTTTTTCACTGTGGCATTGTTTTTGCAGGTGATTTGACACTCAGTGTTAATACAGGTCATCCAGAGTGACAGGTTGGTGATGTAGCCTTTTGTGCAATTAAACCCTTGAATGTTGTTCCTGGATTGAGAGTTTATAGAAACCACATGGAACTATTGGTTTATGCTGCTCAGTATATTTTGGTTCCCAAACACTTTTTTCATTCTGAAATCACATTTCAGTTAAAAGGAGACTTGGACTAATGAACGAGTGATTTTGGCTTCTGTAGCATGCCTGTGACATTGGTTTCTTTGCAACAGAGACCCTTGTGAAGTGCTGCCTCCAGTGTTTTGGTAGAGGGTGGAACAGGAAAGGGAAATCTCTCCAGAGAAGACCCATAGATCCAACCCATCGTGGCAAAAATGACAAAGGAGAACTTATACAAAAATTGAGGCTTCAAATCAGAATTTTGTGTCTGTATTGTTCTGTTCCTTGGGAATTTTTTTATCTTTTTATTAGCCATAGTTAGGTACAGCTTGGGTGTCCAGCACTCTGAGAGATTGAGATGGTGAAAGATAGTAATATAAACCATTGCTTACTGAGAATCTCAGGAAATCATGCAAGATGAAACTCCCAGTATTTTCTTTTCACACCAAAAAGGATTTTTCTCACACATAGAAAAAAGAAAAAAGTAAAAGCCCTTTGATCCAGACATAAAACTATACTCAAGAATTTCATAGAGCATGGTCTAACTTATGTTGTTTAGTTGATGATGATTTTCACATTGAAAATAATAATGAGAAATTATAGAAAAGAGGCCTTGTAACAACCAGGATGGTAGAGAGGAGTACTGAAGCTAACGCTGGACCCAGAACAAAACTACCCAGTCAGGGATGTATTTGAGGAGGTAAGTTGCTTGCTATGGTACATGAGAGATTGGTGCTGAAGTGTCCTCCTCTGCTTAAATGCCACCACAGTTGGAATATGGCAGGAATGTCAATGCTGCTGAACACACTCAGGCTGCAGGAGACAGCCACTTCTCTGAATCTCACGTATAGAAGTAGTACCATGTATTAGCAGCAAAGACCTGTAGAAAATTTCTAAAGATATCTTGCCTGAAAAGTCAGAATAGTGTTTCTTGTTGAATCAGACAGTTTCTCTGTAAGGAAGCAAAGAATTGCTGAAATAACATAGGACGTGACATCTTCCTGCCATTAGCAGTGTTCCATCTGTCAGTTTGGGTCCTCTAGTAGAATAAATCTCAAGTCCTGTCCAGGAAGTGGTAGGTTGGGATGCTTTTTGTCTTTTTCATAGTTTAGTCTACACTGGGGACAGAGTTGTTACCTATCCCTCTCCTTTGCCTGCATTTTTTCAGCTCTGTATGAATATTCTTGGTTGTGTTCTGCTGTTATCACTCTACCTTCACAGTTTCAGTTCTTCTTGGTATCTCTGTCATCAAAAGTAAAAGTGCTGCTCAAACTTTTTGTTTTTGCTTCTCTAACCTCCCTTGCTTCTTCTGCTGTAACTCCACATCTGAAATTTTTGTTTATGCTTTTCTGTTTTTTAGTCTGTGAGATTGGTTTTGTGCAAAAAAATTACACCATGCCACAGTAACAGTCAGCAGTGGTGCAGTTGCCTCAGGGCCAAGCAGATAACACAGACAGAGCTGAAGCATTTCTACTTTTGTGCTTTGAACTTCTCGGAGCTGGTTTCCTGATTTTTTTCATTAGCACTGATTTGTTTTGTGCTCTGAGTGCTATTGCTCAGTTGGTAAGAGTTAGAATGACTAGATCTTGATTTTTTTTTCTAGCAAAGCCGCAGTGATGGCTGCGTCTTCCTGGTTTTTCCTTGGCAACCTTCCCAGAAAGATGTATACTTAATTGTAATTTGCTCTCTGTGGTCAGCAGCAATATCTCATCTTTTAGTATCTCAACAGCACCGCTATATTTAACTCTGTGTGTGTCTAAGGCCTCACCTGATCTCATACAGAGTAGCTGTATTTCAATGTGGTTTTGATATATGCAGCAGAGATGACCATTTAATGATGACCAGAGATGACCAATTAATTCCTCTTTAATATGCTATTTCTTCTGCTTGTTATGATTTGAAAACAAACAAGAATAAAAAACCCCACCACTTTATTTTGGAAAAATAATATAATTTTCTGGGGAAGTCTTCCTCTGTGCATCTAGTATATCTTACTAAAGCTGGTTTTGAATTTTATGCAGACAAGCAATTGTCTGTCAAAAAGCTTCAAAAGAAACCATGAAATGTCCAGGCCATAAATCCAGAAGTGGCACAAGAGTGGGAGTATGAGACCTGCAATATATAATATGAGTCTTTTAGTCCAGCCTCCCCTATTTCCACCCTGCTGCTAAATGTACTGCTGATGTCCTTGCAAGAAAAGAAACACACTGAGCTTGGACATAGTGTTTTGGCAGCGCAATAGGCAACCTTAGTTTAGTCTTATTTTCTGTAAATTTCCTAGAAAATACATGAAAGAGAAATGTCAAATTCTTGTATTTATTACTTTGGTTATGAAGTTTGACAAATATCAGATCATCTTAACAAAATGTTGAATTTTAAATTAAAATTTCAATTAAAAATATTTTTAATATAAATAATTTCATTCTAGGTACACAGCTAAGTACACGTTCTCCAGGAACTCCTGTTCTGGCTTAAGAAAAACAAACTTTCACCTGAAGTGCATTTTAAACACTGTTATGAAGTAAGAAGGTTTTTCCATAATGTCTAACTTGCCTGTAGCATTTGCATCAGATAAGTCTGCCATACTGACTAGCCACTGTTGTATTGTGTTTTATGCATAAGACAGATAACCAGCTCTGTGTGTCCTGGAATGAGCCTCTCCCTATTGTTGGTCGTGTGGTAGTTTGTTTTTTTCTGTCTAACCTCAGGATTGTAAGGAAAAGTGATATTGTTGAAAAAAGCCAAAGAAATAAATTTGGGTTGAAATTAAATTAAAGACTCAGGTTTTTTGTGTGTGTAAAAATAGGATGTTGATATTGAATTATTATTATTCAGCTTTCTCAGATTTTGTTTCTTTCACCTATCACCATCTTTTCCACCCATTATTATAATCATGCTTGGTCATCCCCAAAATGAATTTTTGGGGAAGTGTGTGATTTACCATTTTGTACTGTTAGCATTGTTGATAGAGAACAGAAAACCCACCCGGTTTTCTAAAGTCTTTAGGAGCTGGCAGCAGCTTCTGAAATATTCTGTGTTAATGACAGGAGTTCTGGTTTTGATCTTTTATATGTAACTCTGCTTTGTTTTGTAGTGCTTAACTAGGCATGGTTCCTGATTAAAACATTGATTTAACTTTGCAGCAAGCTTTTCGAGGTCTTTTTCAGAATCTCTTTCTGGTGCCATTCAATAAATAGTTCAAGTCTCTTCTTAAAGCTTTTATCTCAATGTTCTACTTAATTCATTGTTAAATGAAATGTTTAATGAGTTTTAAAATATTAAATATTGGATGTAGGTTGCTTATAAAATCAGGTACGTTTTGTTAATGTGATTTATTTCAATGTGTTTTGTAAAATCAGTAAGTTTCATTGCATAGTTATGAATGTCTCACAGAAGAGTAATACATTTTATACTTTTTTAAAAAGAAGATTTAACATGTTGCCCCAATGCATGTGGGTTTCTAACATCTGAATTGATGCACATCATAGGGGTAAGGACGGGCATGTGCCAAGTGCCAGACATGGTGGGTCACGGCTTGTATGTGGGAGTGCCCACATCAGGTTGAGCACTGCTGTGTCCCTTCCTCTCCAGGGGCACAGCCTCAAGTGGCAGTGGAAGGACCACGGCATCAGCTTTCCAGGGTAGCATCCTTCTCCCTGGCCTCTGTGGGGGACGGTTGTCCCTGTTCACGACCCTCCACGAGGCTGACACCTGTCAGGGGATTACTGAGCTGTGTACTCGCTGTGTCTGTCAGGCTGGGACCCCGACTTCAGGGTGAGGAAGTAATGCTGTCTTGGAGATGCATGTGAGCAGCATCACAGTGGTGCCAATCATGGGGAGATGATTAGAATTTTAAGTCTTCTGTGTGTGAGACCAGGTAGGCTCTACAACGTTTGCAAAGTTCTGCTTTTTGCTGTTTTTTTTCCATTCTAGGCCCCACAGTGACCTTGGCTGATTCCAATCATGACCTCATGATTCTGGGTTAGAGTTTCTCAGTCTCCAAAATCAGAGGTAAAGGATCAAAGTATCTTGAGAGAGTGGGATGAAAAGCATCATGGTTATTATGATTATACTGCTTGCTTGTTAATATTAGAAATGAAGATACTCTTTTCTGACATTCAGAAAGAATTAAATGTCATGAAACTAGTGGAATTGTAACAATAGCATGAGGAATGCTGGTAAAATTACCAGCATGACATGGCTTGAGTTAGAAGAATTATATTTTTTGCCACATGTTACGAACCACTAACTCTGGTGGCTACTGTAACTTATTAAGAATTGTATGGGAATCTGTTTTCAATATTTGTGATTTAAAAATATCTTGGAATGTAACACTGGAAAAGAAAATACATCTCCTGATATCTGCCTCAATGCCATTTTTTCACTGTAATTGCTGTTGTTCTGGATTTTGGCTTTTTTTTTTTTCTTTATTATTATTTTAGACATAATTTCATCATTTTCCCAAAGAACCAACCTTTATCAGAGGTCACAGGCTGAAAATCACCTGTGTAGTTATACATACTTTATTTTATTTTCAAAGAGACTATTAAGCTTTTCAAGGAGAAGAATCCATCTTTCTGATTTCTGTAGTACAAAATAGTAAGGATAATTGAAGTGTTTTCTTTGTGCTTCTGCCATGTCCATTTTTTTTCCCTTAAATATTTGAACATTACAGCTGAGAGGATCTGATTAAACACACTAGGTTTTATACAGTTCCTATGGTCTCTACTTAAAGTGCATTAAACACAAAACTCAGCCTAATTAAGATGGAATGGATGCCTTAAAATAAGAATTAGCTTCCATTTTTAATAAGAAAAACTGTAGAGCTACAAGTATCAGCACAGTCACTTTTCTTTGTAAAAAAGTCAAACAGCTTTAACTCATGAAAAACATAATTTCTGCCCTGTGGTCTTGAAAGCTCAGTGTGAAGAACAGGATATGACTACCGAGTCCAATTTTTAGCTTGGACACAGATTTCTTCTGTGGCTTAGAACGAGTTATTTCTTCCTCATATGTTTTAGCTTACCAGCTATATAAAACCTTTGAGGTGCATGTGCTTGCAAAATGCTTTAAAGTGATGAGGTGAAAATTTAGAAATTCTTTAAAAAAAAGTTTCTGTGAGGTCTCGGCCTGCTTCTTTGTCAATGAAAGTTTTACCATAGACTTAAATGGCCACAGTTAGATTTAGAATGAATTTCATTTAAATTAGTGACTTTATGTAGGTATTTGTGTTAACAAGGCTTCTAGTCTCTGTGACACCTCATTCGAATTAGAACTTGATTCTCCTGAGCTGTACTAAGAAGCATTCAGGAAATTAATTAATTGGCCTGATTCTTCTCCTTTCACCCACCTAAGAACATATGTTCTGTCATCCTTAAGTCATATGAAAAACACTGCTCATGCCTGAAATATTGCCATATTGGATTTAAAGGTGGCAAGGTCCAGAGTTTCTGAACCTCTAAAAAGAACTGACACTATTATCTTTTTTAAAAAAAGTGATGCTGGTCTCAAAACCATCACTGCTGTTAAAAGTAATATGGAAGTAGGAGCAATTCTGTTTATAGGCTGTGTGTGACTCAGTAGGACTTGCGGGTTTTAGTTATCCCATCTTGAGAGCACTTTAAGCCTTCCAGGAAGGTGTTCTGGTCAGCAAGCAAGGAACAGCGGGGTGTACTAGCACCCACATCTGCTGTTGAAATTGGTACTTCCAGATTGTCTAAGAGCCCAACAGGTTCAGCATCTACATATGTCTATGTACCAGTGGTGAGCTGATTATCTTCTCCTGCTAATTGATCCTGGGTCTCCCGTACATCTGTTGGCTTTCTAAGGGTCTATCCTATGGTCTTTCCTTTTTGCTTTGCAAGGCTTGGGTGGATAGCTTGTATGGCCAGAGGTTTGGCTGCAGCTGTGCATATTGTCCCTAGTTGCTTCCTCAAGGTCACTGGGCTCAACTTTTGTTTTCATTGAGATTACTATGGCCTGTACTTCAATGTTCTGCTACTGGCTTAAGCAGATAGAACCTGAATGATAACAGACAGCAGCCCGGAAGCATAAGGCCTCCTCCTGTAGTATTAGTCACACAAATATTTAATGCAGGAGTGATTTCAAAGTGGCATTCCTCTAGACTGCACTTCAGTGCAGTTCTACCTGAGGTTCCATCAGAGAGCAGGCTTGTCTGTCTGCTTATATCAAGGACTGCAGTTACTCCATCCAGGTAGCAAACTTAGGTATGTGGAATCCTACAGCATCCTACAGTTATGATCCAGTGGGAGAGGCAAATCTAAATGCAAAAATAAGTATCCCAGAAAGTCCAGACTTTTCTCAATGTCAGGCGTTCTCTAGTGGTTCTTCAACATGGGAGCAACGTTGCCAAGTGGCTTGTATATAGTAGTAATGCTTAGCAATAAATTATTGAGTAGACAGAGGCAGACATGACAAATTCTTGTAGTCTCAAAAAAACCTGCAAGTACAGTATTTTGATTTGAAAATTTTGCCCCCAGTGTCAGGAAAACAATTCTCCTAAATGGACTTGATAGCATACAAGCACTGTAATTTTAGTAATGTTAGTTTGGACATCAGAACTTCAAAACCTGAAATGGTGCAAGGTGTTGGAATAAATGTGTATGCAGAGTTTGGTCTTTGTGGCTTCACAGAATTACTCAGACTTCCTTTATTTAAAAAAGCAACCGCATTTCTCATGTCCTAAGAATGACAGTCCTACAGTGAAAAGAAGAATTAAGTGTTCCTTGAACACATTGATACAAATGCACATGCAGGGGTGAAAGTGTTCACAGCTCAGAGGAAATGGCATGATGGCTAAAAGCTACCTGGCAAACAAGGTTAGCTCTGAGGCAATTGTGAGTTCTCTACTCAGTGGCCATAACACTCCTACTCTAAAACAACTTATTTAATTGTCACTACAAGGGATGAATGGCCAGATGAAGCAGTGCTTTTATAATCAGAATTGACTGAGTTGTTTTTCATGGTTGGAACTGAACTAGAGAAATGGTCAAAAATATTTGAATGGTCTTGGCACGTTTGGTACTGTGTAACTACTGACAAAATGTAAACAATTACATGGTAACTAGAAAGATGCATGCCAGGTTAGTAGTGTGAGAATGCTTTGGCAAATTAGACTAATGACTGCATGGGACACATTCTGGTACAGGTCCCACTTGTCATATGAGCATGTTTGATGAGAATATGATGTGTCCAGAAGCTTGAGCAAACACAGTCTGAACCAAGTGCTCATCCCATTAATAGAAAAGGCTCCCAGTGTCATATTATCCTGATCCATCTTTCTGTGTGTTCATGCATCCTGTTGTCCGACCCATGAAACTGCAATGACGAGTCCCTTGCAGTCAGTTGTTCAAAGTCAGGAAAAACCATGTGTTTACAGGAATTGCCAGAAGCTATCAGATGCTTACTACTTTTGATTTAATGATGATTTTGTGAAAGACCAACCCAGGGCTAAGTCTACCAAAGAACTTCTGTGTTCTAATGCACCTAATGGAATATATCAATTTGTAGTACATCAAAAGATGTGCTATATTGTGCCAGGGACCATAACTGGGTACCTTGGGAGGGAATGTGCAAAACTCTGAGCATACTGAAGAAGAAACTGTTAGCAGATAGGAATTATTTGGATGAAAGATAAGACTTAGCTCACTTCAAGTTTTTCTGCATTCAAAATGCAGTTCAGCCCCCTTTATCCCAGGATCCTCAGTCATGAACTGTTATTGAGTGACACAGTTTGGTGCTGATGGCTAACAATCTGCTGCAGTTTTCCAATGCAGAAACCACTTCCCAAGATATTTTAGCCAGTTTTAGGCCCCCTATCAGGTCCTAAAATTATCTCCCTTTCAAAAGTGGTAATTCACAGCCCACTGTCCTTTTCTCAAAGTTGTCTTTTACTTTCTTTAAAATAAATCTCTCCTTCCCTGACTTTACTTAAGTGTCTTGTGGTGGTTACAGAAACACCAGCCTTCCAATTCAGTGAGATTAACACTGATGCTGATGCACTGTGTAATTTTTTTGCCGTATAGAATTAGTCTCTCCAAGTGTTTTCTCAACAATCAGCATCATTCTTTTTTGCAGCACCGATATTTGTCAGCTCTGCAAAGTCTTACATTTTCTAGCATGATGAAAAGTCCACATAATCAACTAGTATAACAATTTATACAACATAATCCACGGAAATACACGTAATGAGAAGGGAAAACTTTAGTCTTGTTTATGGTCATTTATGGTTATGTGCTGAAGTCCTGTAACTTGTTTTAGATACTTGTTTTAAAAAGCTGTCTAAATCTTGAGCTATGTAAGAAAAGCAATGGTAGGCTTGCAATATAAGGCCCACAGTAGGATGTTGAGATTAATTCAATTGTGTTAATTTCAGGAAGTTTAAAGTGACCTCTTATTGTCTGCAATAGAAAGTAAATGAAAAAGAGACATCATTTGATTATTCTCATTAGTTAAGAAAGCAAGCAAGCAAGAAGTGGCTCTAAGCATTGTGAGGGAAAAATTAGAATTATATATCAGGGACAAGTTTATAAACACAAGCATTCATAGCCAAGGAAACCAGCTGCCAAAGGAAACTCTGGAATCAGCACTGCTGAAGATATTCAGGGCTCAGCTAGACATCCATCTATCAAAAAAGGATAGAGAAATCAGTCCAACTACAATGTAGGGATAAAACAACAGAGTTCTCTGCCAAATTTCTACCCCAAATAGTGTATGATTTAATTAGAATGGAAAAGGACAGTACTTTGGCTTTCTAGGTCTTTCACTGATATGATCTTAAAAGCACAAATTCTTCTGCCTTTCAAAAAAATATTGCTAGTAAGTTTTAAAAAAAAGGTATTTATTGTAACTGGAGTGTGTAGGTTTTGCTCTAGTTTCAGATGCACTGATCCTAACCTAGATTGTTGTTAATTTTCTTTTAAAATTATAAATATATATATATATATTTATTTATTTAAAAGAAAAAGTCTCTTAGAATGAAAAATTGTTTCACAGCGTCTTTTTTTCATAGCAGTTTTCTGGATGTAGTCTGATTACTCATACCAAGCCTGAGGAAAAACTGCCAGTAAAGTATTTATTTTTTTGCATACCTAATTAGAGGTATGAAGGATGGTAAGACTGGAGGGTTAAGATAATGTGGTTATAAAGGCTAGGTTAGCTTTTTGCCTCTATGTCACAACTTCAAATACAGGCCAGGAGGGGTATTTCCCATTCATTACTTCTGAGTTACTGTTCAGATGGATAGTAATGACCTGCTTCCAGTGGATAGCAGGCAGGCAACACTCAGTGCAGAGTCCAAGATTGAATTGAGCTGGCAGACTGAGACTACAGGTCATCAAGAGTTGGGGTGCAGATTTTTAAGCGTGTCTTAACATTCAAGTAGTTGCCTGTTGCAATTTTGTGGAGTTTGAAAGTAGTCACCTTGAGCTGCAATAAGCGGAGTTAAGGTACCTAAGCTCTAAAGAGAAAGCTAAGTATAAGTTTATCTGGAATGCTGCATACCTTCAAAATTGTAACCTAACACCCTCACCAAGTTTTCAGTGAAACTCTGATTCACCACTTTTCCATGCACCAGCAGTAAGCATCTGATTTCCCCATTGTTTATCCTAGCACATGCTGTAAAGGAGAAGATGGATGGTGGTTCGTTGGCTTTCAAGTACTCTGTTGCAAACAGTCTCCTTTCACGGCAATGTCTTCCAAAGCATCAGACATATCAGAGAGACCAGCCTAGCACAGAGATGAAGCAGATAGAGTTTTAAAAAGGCTTTTTCGGAAAAAGAATTAGCCTTAAATAACAAATGAATCTTCAGACTGAGCACTGAATTTCTAAAGAAGTAGACCACAGAATTCAATATTTTTAAGATATCAACCCCTTGTGTTCCCTAATTTATATTGTAAAAATTAGTGCTGATTTCTAAGATATGCTGTAGAATAAATGAAGGCTAATTCTTTGCAAAAATAAGTTGGCCATGTTATCACTGCATTATGAAAATGTATCACATTATGGAAGGGANAGAAGTGTCCGTCAAAGGGGATCTGTGTCCATGGGAAAGGAATGTAAAAAGATAATTTTTACAACAACATAGCTATGTTTACAGAAATCGTCCTTGAGACTGTCTAACAGAGAAAACTAGCTATTTTACAGTGAAAAAATGGGCAACAGAAGGGAAGTATGAATATCTGCTATCTGACGTATACAATTGAAAAGGGAAATCACAGAATGAAATCATCAACCCACATTAGCCAAAGAGAACAGATAAGTAAGGTATAACACTGGAACTGTAAACAATCAAGCAGAGATTACGCATGTAGAATTGTGCATGCTTTTTAGAAGTGCAAACTATAATGTTGATAGTAGAAAATTTAAAAAATCTAGCACTGCTTATCACAGAAAATTTTCAAAATGCTGTATGGCTAGGACAGTAATCATTAATGTGTATAAAAAAATGCTATTTTTGGGTGTCACTTGAAACTGCTCTACAAATGACACAACTTAGAAGCAAGAAAATGATCTGCCACCGGGTTCTGTTTGGGCTCATGTACCTGTGTGCATTTTGTGCTCTTACACCCAGGTTCTTGCCACAACTGTGGTGGTGTCACCAGCTGTGTCCCACAGCTCTCACTACTGCCTTACCAGCCTGGCCTGGCATCCTTCTCAATCAACATTGGAAGCAGGTCATTCTGTGCTGAACATCTCTTCCTCTCTCTTCCCTTTTGAATGTTTCTGTGAAACCACATATGCTTGAGTTTGTAAATATGGATATCAGATAAAATTCAAGAAAGTTTCACCATGGGGAGAACTTGCATTTGAATGTCAGTGTCTCTATTTTCCTTGTTTCTTCCCCCCTCCACCACTGAGAAACCACGATGACAGGAAGAGTGCACCATTTCCTCTGAAGAGACTCATTACTACTCTCAGTAGGACACATTTACCCAAAATTTACTCTTTCAGTATTCATGTACTTTCAGCTGCACAAAATGTGAGACTGACCTGTACATTTTAAGTCACTGAAATAGGACATTTAGGTAGAGGAAACAGTCAAATCAGGTTACCACAAAACAGGAGCTTTTATAGTTGACTGTTCACGCCGTTTTGCTTACTGCTGAGTTAGTGCTTAGTAAGAATGTGCAAGTTGTGCAATTTTTACTTGCTACTTGTCTAGTACTGGACTTATTTGGAATAATTTGTTCTTGCATATACAGGTATATATCTAGCAACAGGAATTTAGAGGAATTTTCTGCAGCTAATAGAATGCTTACAAGAATTCGTTGAGGAGGAAGAGAGAAAAACTTGCCAAAGGAAACTTTTAATGGACTTTTGAAAAAAGGTCCAAATACAGTTGACATTCCCCTCAAAATACATTTTTGCCTGTGAAAAGCACACTTCATTACCGTTGTCATGCTACTTCATAACTTCTTGTTAACTTGTACTTTACCCACTCATATAGTTCAGTGGGTTTTATTCCCTGGTTTTCAGCCACCATCCTTTCCCAGTTTTCAGTCTTTGCAGTTTGCACACAGACACCATCTGGCTTCACCCCCGGGGGTTTCCTAGACAAGGGCAATCTAGTTAGCCTTATGAAATCCAAACCCCAGGCAAAACAAAAACTGTAGAAAACTTCCACAAAACAGGCTTTTTCACTTTGCAAGGGGCAACTACATTACCCAGAGCAACTGTTAGAACTGAAATCACATCTTAAGTACTAACTGATCTTCTCAACCAACCTACTCTTTTCCCCAAACTTTTCCTTTCAATTTACTGGAATTACTGCCAGGCTTTTTTGGTCAAGAGAAAGTTTGACCACTGTGTGTGTAATTACAGAACTTCAGAGTAGAACATCATGTAAAAAACTATCTATAAAATGCTTGGAATAAAGTAGATTAAGAACAGATTTACTAAGGAAATTAGGAAGTCATTCCAGTGTTCTTTTCTGTTCTAAATAACACAGTGAAAATGAATCTCTGAGGCAAGATTCTGGACAAAGACATTCTTTTGAAAAGAGACCACAAGATTCCTGGTCTTCTTAATGGAGAAAACAGAAAGAATTGGTCTTGGTTTGGGACTCTCAAAATGTTGATCCTTTTGAACAATGTGGACAAGTACAGAATGTTGTCCAATGTATTCATCCTTGAACAGAAATAAACCAAATTTCTATGTGCTCTGACTGTCTCATAGGAACTTAAAAAGAAAAGAACCCCTCCCTTTCTTTTTTATGTTTGCTATGTTCCAAAATTTGTAAAGGAATTTATCTGGGCAAGGCATTTTGATGTGTACATCTGTTTTTCCCTGAGACATTATGATTCACTTGCACAGTTCAGTGGTTTTGAGTCAGATATTCTTTTATTTTGGGCTTTGGGAATTTAAAGTTGGTAGGAAACTGCATATCTATATAGGTGCAATTCCCTAGTGCTGGGCCCAGAAGTGAGTTCTCCACAACAACACAGTCACCCCAATTTCTGTTTTTCATTGTTCATTTTATCCTGTTGTCTCTCCTGACTTCACAGTTGCTCCTGTTTGTCTTCACAGGAAGAATGCACATCACAGTCCTGCTCTGACAACACATGCCCAGGGAAATGAAGAAGAGCAATTTTTCTATTACTGTAAACCATGGAAATGCAAAAATATAATCAACCCCTTTCTCTGCTTGGCAGTCACAGGATTGAAGGGGAGGGTGTATGAAACAATAGTTTGGTACCAGTCATATAGATGTTAACATTCAATCTTGTTAAATGCTGTGTGAAAAGCAGCATATATTGCTGTCTGCCCTGAATATGACTAGCATTGAATGATATTTAGATGATAAAAGACTCTAATGTAAGAAGTAGTTAACACATTAGATGTGCTATTTTTGCTTTACAGTGTTTCCCAGTGAAAACCACAAGTTCACTTTGGTTTGATGAACATGCCATGATGACATTGGTAGGTTTAGAGCAGAAGTAGATTGGGTATTGTTAGCAGGGAGCAGTGTCTGATATCAATAATTTCAAATATTACAGTCTAGAACTGTGTTTCTGTTGTTCTTTGAGGTTTCTTTTAAAATGGTGGCCTTTTTAGTCAACACTGTACAGAGAACAATCTTGCCAGTGTTCTTGTGTCAGTTAACAAACTCATTTATAAACAATCTTAGAAGGGTGACTTTTAAAGGATGTGAGATATAAATCAGCAATCTCTGTTTTTAATCTCAGTGGATGCACAGGTTCCTTTTGAGCTCTAAAGAAGAAGTTTGGAGCTGAAGAATACAATATGTTTGAAATATTTTTAATTTTAATTTTGCACATTTCCAAGGTATCTAAAATGTGGCTAATAATAATAGTAAGCGTTGTCTGTTTTGCTCAGCATGTGGCATGAAAGTAGTGTGGTCACAGAGTTATGCATTATTTACATGGTGTCAACATGTCAGCGAGTGGTATGGCAGAGAGCCAGATTAAATCACTTCTGATTTTAAATACAGGACACTGAATAATAATGCCGTGTCACACTTGAGGACAGTGGAATCTGGCAAATCAGCAGTAGCTCAGTGTCTCAGGCTCATTTGGATGGCTTCCTCCCTTCCTGAATGATCACAGAATCAAAATCAAGGTTCAAGGAAACTTTTTTATTTCCCCCTGAAGCAGAAGATTGTACCCAGGAAAGAGGCACTCTTTGATTGCTTACTGTAAAGATGTGTCATGAGGTCACTGCCCTCATGCAGGAGTGTCTGCTCCTGAGAATGGGCAACCACCCCACAGTGCATGTTTGCCATTAATCTTTGTGGTCTCTGTAAGTGGCAAATCTGGTATGATTGATTACTTTCATTCTTTAGTTTTTTGCAGAATCTACTGCAACAAGTCCACCATCTCAAACAGGAAATGTATTTTTAAAAGTCAATCACATTATTTAGAATAGCTGCTTTAAGTGTTTGAGTTTTCTCAAGAAAATCTTGAATGCTGTTCTCAGCCATTGCTTCTGCACCAGCTCTGATTTTTGTATCACCCCTGGAGCTGGTTCACCTTGCCAGCTGGTAGAAAACTAAATTAGCAAAATAAAAACATGAATAGTTTTCTGTTGGTTTAACAATCCAATTACATTAATCAAGGGGACGTGAAAATCAGAAATTGGAAGGGAAGGAAAGGGCCTGCACGTCAGCGAAGAAAGGATGCAGGGGAAATGAAGGGAGCAGAACTGTTAGAGGAATTTAACCATATTGTGCAAGCTCACCCTAGAATAGTTAATGGACAGGAAGGGAACTTTTAGAAGGTTAAAAGAAGCACCCAAAATACTGGGATTCATTTTGCCTTGTCACCATAATATCCTTTTTATGAAACTAGAACTATGTATGCTCATAAAAACCTTTTGCTTTTTTTATTTTAAAGGATAATGCAACCATTGGAGCCAGTGCACAGTTCTTTCAAGTTAAATGCTTAGTTCAACATTCCACTTCCATTTCCTGGTAGAAAATGTTTTATATGAAAGCAACTTTAACCTTTCAGAAGGGTTCATTTACTGTTATGTTTTGTATCAGCTTTCCAAAAAATGCAGTCTGCATTTGGTGTATTACGGGTTCTGGTTTTAATATTAGTTTAGAAAAAAAAAATCTCATATGGCATAATTCAGAAATAAAATATTGCAACAGAATTCTCTCTATACATGAATTCACTCCATGAGCGAGTGGTTTAAAGTCAGTTTGATTACTTAAAGCCAAGACTTGGGCTCAAGCTATCCATGAACCAGCTGGTAAAAAATAACACATTCAACTCTCAGTCACAGGAAACTGTTAGGTTGCCTTTTTATAGACAACTACAGCCCTGCAGCTCCTGAAGCACAAGGGAATATCATATGGACTTGGAAAGAATTGAACACCTACCATGTGCACATAAAGAAGGGTAATAAAGATGAAAGGCCCGAACTGAGCTTTAATTTCTATTTTCCTACTTTTGATTTATCATCTGCTTCTGCATTGCTGCAATTTTCTTTGGCCTAAAATTAGGGAGAAGATGCTTGAATTGCCTAGTTTGATCAAATAATCAAACTTAGGCTTCCCTCTCAGTCAGTGGAACAGATGCTAAACATGAAACTTGAAAGTACAGTTTTGCTTTCTTTACAACTTTATTGTGCATTCCTTTCTGAAGTGTTGATTGCTGTAACAATCCACTCCAGTGGGCACTTCCTGGCCATGGGTTGGTGTAGTCATAGTAAGATGGCATTGAACTGGTAGAGCTGTATCAAAGTGACTCTGAACTAGAGCTAGGGCTGACTGGTTGGGTGCAGGGCTGTATAAACATAGCGCAGCCTCTTTTAGGACCTTAGCAGCTTTTCTGCACAGTGCCACGGGACTATGTCAGCTGTCAGGCTTGCTCAGGAGTCACTGCATCGTGGTCCATTGCCATGTATGGATGTATTCTGGGAGTTATCCTTCACAGGACTTCTGCTGTCAATAACCGATTCTTACAGAAGAAAAGGACCTTCAGGCAGGCCTGGCCATGAGTGAGACAATAAAGGATAATCCTCTGTGCTGCTGAGCCTCAACTTCTAATAAAGGACTCAGAAGTTGTAATGGTAAAGCTTCAAAGTAAGTACAGATTTACAGAGGGAGGCAGATAAGGGGGTTGAAGCCCACCCATCAAGACCACCTGGTCTTAATAAATAGTTTTGTGAGAACACACGCTTTCTGTATCCTAACCCTCTTCCAGGAGTAAGATTTCCAAGAATGCTGCTGGCAATGTACTTGTCAAAGTTAGGTGCACTACAGAGTATAAGCTTGTCCTTTAAACACAACTGTTTTTATCACCCCTGGAACTGCAGTAGCTAAATCTGATGGTGATGGTCAAGCTGAATCTTAATAAAGTGACATTTATGATATTTAATATCTGATGATGAATGCATGTCCAAAATTTGAAGATGGAGAGATCTGCAAAAATGCAGACTATTATTTTATCTGGAAATGTGTTCTGTGACAACCCAAAGAGTACTCACGTTTCTTATTCCTTTTTTGTGCATGTGCAGTTCTTATGGACTTTCCGCTATGAGTCTGTATGGGAATAATTTCATTGTGAGAAGGCCGCTTCCATTCTATCCTGAAAAAAAGCTGCATGGAAATCACAGACAGCTACAGAAGAAAGTACCAGTCATTGTTTGAAAGCATTGTGGCCTATGGAGATGGAAACCAGAACATGGATTTGCCTCCGAATTTTATAAGCTTCTAGAAAAACAAATGATGAGAAACAAATTAAAAAGTTCACAAAAATATGATTGCTTAAAAAAAAAAGTCTTAAATCCTTGTTGCTTTTATGATGAACAGACCTGTCAGGAAGGATGTAAATTGTCTTTAATATAATTGTTTAAACAGGTAGTACTATTCCCAGTATTTTTTGGTTGCCACCTACATTAATGTTACACTCCTCAGTTGCTAACAATGAAGTTATCATCCACTGGAACAAATTATGAAGAGGAACAGTGAGCTTACCATTTCTTGAAGTCTGCAAACTGAAAGTGGATGCTACACTTTAGCAAACAAAGGATACCTGGGTGAAATTATATATACTACATATATATTATGTTGTACTACAGAGAAGTGAATGTGAATTATTCTCTCTGATCGTTTCTGGCTTTAAGAGCCATAGCCTATAATTTCACAAATATCTTAAAAAGAACTTCTTAGGAGTAGTGATAACCATAGCACTAATCTGAATCCATCTCCTGATTTGGGGTTGATTATGCTAAAGTATTAAAAAATTACAGACTGTAATGTTTCTACATCTTTTTGTCACAAAACCTCATATTGCTAGCATAATTTTACAATATTGGAAATATGGTTTTGAGGACTAAAAAGACCCTTTCTCTTCCCCAAAGAGCAGAATGTGCTTCAGTTTACGAAAGAGTGTATAAACAAGTAAGCACAAAGGCTGCTGATTCCCTGCCTGATCAGTCAATAAAATCAATAAGCTAGATTGACTCAGTGAAATAAGAGACAATCCACAAAGTAAATCTGAAGACAGATCTCATTTTTTGTAGAAGATTTCTAAGCTAAACTTTAATTTTCTTCTCCCTGTAGGATAATCTAGCACACTGTTTAAAAGAAAATTTTTGTTTTCCTATAGCAGCCCTCTAGCTGAAAACAGCTTTCTCCCCCCTCCATTTTTCAAGTGTTTCGGGGCATTGGGCACTGCAGAAACTTAAATGCAGTGGGATACTGAAAATTTGGTAAAGATGTACCTGACTGAACAGCTGGACATGAGAAGAAATAGTTCTTCAATGCCAAGTGGGTTTGGCAGTACAGCTAGGACAGCATAGTTGGGATGTCCTAGATAATCCTAGAATATCTGAAAAAACTTCATGGTATAGCTTTTCAACTATTTCAGGGAAAGTTGATCATTTTGTGTCCAAAATGGTTATGCATATTTCCAGAGGGAGTTTTTAGGTTTTAGGTTGTAGCCAGTGGCTATTTACCCTTGCTTCTCTGAATGTCTAAACTTCCTTAGTGCAAATTTCTTCTGTGTATGTATGTTGTGCCTAAATAAATATCTCAGCAGTCCCTCAGGTGGAGGGTTGTCATCAAGGCATGCTTTAGCCAAACACAGTGTGTCAGTCAGATACAGTGATGGAAGCACAATATGAGAGAGCCCAGAGGAAATTTGACAGATTGTCATACAGAAGCATTCAGATTGCTTTATCAAGCAGTCTTTTCTGGTCTTAAGTTTCATAAATTTATAACTTGCACTGATTCAAACAAGTTCAACTTTTTCTTGTTACTGTGTTTTTGTGCTTTTCTGAAAAGATGATTGGAAAAGACAGATGTTGAAAAAGAGGAGTGGCCCCTAATTGGTCTTTAGTTTTTCAAATATATTATCCTTTTAAAAAACCCCACAACCTCTTTTGCTATAATAGTTTCAGCATCAACAGTTACCAGTCTATTTGCCATGCAGTGGCCATAGTAAAATATATGTGTGTATATTTAATGCTTTGATTTCATGAATCAGAAAGAATAATTAGGGGTTGTTTTAAGGGACTCGTCCATTTTAGTCCCCTAAAGACTAGCTTGTAGCTTTCTTCCAGAAAGTGTAATAATATAAATAAAATTTAAAAATCTCTAAATATTTGAGAGCTTGGAGAACTAAACTATGTTTCCATTCATTGGGGGCTTCTCAAAGGTACTTTTTGAGCTGCACTGCAAGGAAACTGGGAAGAGGTTGAACTGCTAGTGTTCCCTTTGCTGTGTGGATATACAGAACAGTTTTCTTGTCCCACAAGGATTCTGTTGATTTTGAAATTTTAGGCCTGGCATGGGACTCAGTCAATATATGAGTGACTTAAGAAACAAACAAACGTATTTCATTTTAATGGTGACTTCTTTTTTTCTTTTTTTAACCTTTTAATATAAACTAAATTAAGTTTCAATGGGAGAAAATGCTTTTAACCACAAAACCAAGACTTTTTGTTTTAAAAATGTTGAAATAGCATATTTCTAGAATTTCAAAACCTGTTTTTTTCCATTTTTTTTGAGAACAGGAAGTTCTTCTGGGAATAATTTTAGTTTTGATGAATTGTTAGTTGTGACTGTGTCTCTTCTTATGAAAGTCCTATGTTCACTCCCAACTCTAAACCCAGGCTTCCAATACTTTCCAGAAGTCTAAGGTATGACTGCCTTAGTTACCATACTGATGCATTAGAACAAGACACAGATTTTGAGCAACTGTCTTTATTCACTGGTGCAATAAGACAATGGTGAGACTGTTCTGATGATCTTAATAGGGATTCTTGTTTCTCTACAACTCCTTGAGATTGTAATAGTTCTGTGGTTTGTGTTTCTGTGTTCTACATATATGGTGTTTCATGACAGTTTTTGGTTCACAATTTGTAAACAAGTAGATACAAGTTACATGTGTCCTAGAAATTGATTTATTTAACACACTGAGTCCTTTTTACCATTACAGCTGTCAAGATGGATTTTCTTTCTATAGTTAATGACCACAGTTGTGCTGATGGGACAAAATCTGATGCTTTTGGAGAAGGATTATAAAAGAATCTTGCTATAAGAAGTCTGGATATCTCTTATACCTGGAAAAGAAGTGTGGAATTTTTTTTTCAAATTTGATGTCAATATTTATATGTATTTGCATTACCCTAGAAATAAACTCGTTTTGTGATCTGACTGACTGGACTATCTGCTGGGAAGAAACTAAGGCACCAATTGCTCTGGAGCCAGAGGAGCTGCTCTGCATGCTGGAGGAGGCCCTTGTGGTGGAATGGCTGGGTAAGGTCTGTGCAAATATTGCGGAAGTACTTATGTTTCTTTCCTGCTTGAGAAAAGACATCCAAATTAAGGTGTTCAGAGCTCTGAAAAGAGGGGTTGGTTTATAGGTGCTGAATAAGGAGGTTATCAAATAAATCAAAGAGGTTTCTTCCTGGCTGAAATCACAGAGCCCTTGTACTTGTCTGGCTCTTCCCTCCTCACCTGAGCACTGCTCTATCATGTCTACCACTTAGTAAAGGAATGATACTTCATATGTGGACAAAGTACTGACATTTATCATAACTTTAATAGCTCAAAATCCTGCTGTGTGTTATTATTTTTGAGTGTTTAATTGATAATAGTGCATAATTTACTCAGCTAGACTTCTGTAGACACTGTTAATGAGCTTTAGTGTATCAGCGCCCAGGGGGGCATAACAGGTCCCAGTGTCCCTGCCCTGCCCCCAGGGCTCTCCCACCCTGTGCACAGCCCAGGACTCCATGTCAGCCCCTGGGGCCCAGCCGCTGCAGCACAACTGGGCTCCAGCTTTGCCTGCAGACCCACAGACTGGCTTGACCTTGGTCTGTCTCTGTTCCCAGGGAAGTATCAGTGCCTGGAGCTGTCCCAGTGCCCCATGGCTGCCCTCTCCCAGCTGGGGCAGTGGGACATGGCCTGGCTGGTGAGGCACTGCCCTGAGGCCCCTGTAGGGGCCTCCACTGCTACAAGTGCCCCAGTTCCAGGGAGACACTGTCCCACATGGCTCCCTGACACAGAGTTTGTGGTGAGCCCTCCCTACCTGCAGAGCACAGAGATGATGCCTTTGTGTCTGTATATAGCAGAAACAACCTTTTCTAACAGCATATCCTTGTGAGACACCATTGGCCTCCATAAGGAAATGTTTAGATATTAGAATAAGGTTCTTCATCTAGAGAGGGTGATTGAGCACTGGAACAGGCTCTCCAGGTACTGGTCACAGCACCAAGCCTGATGGAGTTCATGAAGCATTTGGACAAAACTCTCAGGCACATGGTGTGACTCTTGGGGATGGCCATGTGTAGGGCTAAGAGCTGGATGTGATGATCCTTGTGGGTCCCTTCCAACCCAGCTTATTCTGTGAATAATCTCCTCAAGGAAGATGTGCTGTCTTGTGTTCTCAGGAATGAATCACACTTCCAATGAAAGGTGCTGTTGGAAACTGCTTGTTTCAGTAGAGATTTACAGCTTTTCAGACTTGAAAATACCTCTGCTCTTTTGTTGCAGTCTTAGACGAGAAAAAACTAAGAATTACTAATGTAGAAATGAAAATTACCTAATAACATATATCACAATTTTAGCATCAGAAAGGGTGAAGGGATTTCTGACACATTATTCAGTCAGAGTAAGTTCTAGCACAGGCCATTCTGAAGCTCTGACAATGTCGAAGATACACTTGTAGATACATTTGAATTCTCAGGTTTCTCTTTACTTTCTCTTTTCATTTATTTTCTTTCAAGCAAAGTTTTGAAATTATAACAAGTAGGCTGAGGTCCATCTGGAATCTAATTAACATTGTCTCTGGGATCAAAATGTCTTCATTGCTAGACAGCTGAAAGGAAATACATTGTCTCCACTGAAGTGTGTCTGTATATCCTGAGGAGGATATATTTATTATGAGGAGCACTTTTCTGAGCTGGAGAAATTAACAGTGGTCTCTGCAAAANGGGTCCCTTCCAACCCAGCTTATTCTGTGAATAATCTCCTCAAGGAAGATGTGCTGTCTTGTGTTCTCAGGAATGAATCACACTTCCAATGAAAGGTGCTGTTGGAAACTGCTTGTTTCAGTAGAGATTTACAGCTTTTCAGACTTGAAAATACCTCTGCTCTTTTGTTGCAGTCTTAGACGAGAAAAAACTAAGAATTACTAATGTAGAAATGAAAATTACCTAATAACATATATCACAATTTTAGCATCAGAAAGGGTGAAGGGATTTCTGACACATTATTCAGTCAGAGTAAGTTCTAGCACAGGCCATTCTGAAGCTCTGACAATGTCGAAGATACACTTGTAGATACATTTGAATTCTCAGGTTTCTCTTTACTTTCTCTTTTCATTTATTTTCTTTCAAGCAAAGTTTTGAAATTATAACAAGTAGGCTGAGGTCCATCTGGAATCTAATTAACATTGTCTCTGGGATCAAAATGTCTTCATTGCTAGACAGCTGAAAGGAAATACATTGTCTCCACTGAAGTGTGTCTGTATATCCTGAGGAGGATATATTTATTATGAGGAGCACTTTTCTGAGCTGGAGAAATTAACAGTGGTCTCTGCAAAACATCAGCACTTCTCTGTAGTCCCAGTCATGATGCATCTTTTTCCAAGTAATAGTTTTGAAAGATCTATTCCATTATCCTTCCAGCCTTGGAAACCAGAGGTCTTTTCTATTTATTGTGTCAAGACGTCCTTCCACCCACAATGCAAACTGGCAACACTTAAAGAGCAGCTAGTGGAATATCCCATTAGCCAAATATATTACCAAAGTTAAATGCCCTGCTCCTATACTTGCCTTCATAGTAACAGAGCACTCTGCGTTTCATCCCTTGCTGTCTGTGCTAATCAGTAGCACTCTTTTGGTAGCCAGTTCATTTTGCATTGTTTCAAATCCCAAATTTGAAGCATAATACCAACAGGGGCGTTTGGGTCTTGCTGCCCTTTGCACTTGGAGTTTTCCCAGGAGGCAGGACTGTGCTCCTTTTTGTCAAGCACAAGCACTTTGCATTTGAAGGCACGGGAGATTGTTTTCCTGCTCCTCTGGGGCGCTGTGAAAGTGACTAACTGCACTTTCATTTTGAAACCGAAAAGGAAGCACATCAGCTTGTGGTTCTACAGCTAAAATTTGGTTCGATTGCAATTCTTGTTTCTGAATCCTGATGATCATTCGTTTTTGCTGATTGTGAGTATCTGCAGATTCAGAAAAATTTCAGCACCTATTATCAGACACCAGTTTTACTAACTCTCTTCATGACTATGGCATAAATACTTCTCTATAGAAAGAAGAATATTTCTTGTGTACAGTTGTATGGAAGTTTAAAAAAGGCATCTATCTGGAAATTATTTGTGTCCTGAATCTACAGCAAGATAAAATAAGTGATAGGTGTCATAGAAACCTTATTGAAATTAATATTGTCTCTGAACACCAAGTAACATGTCATAAACCCAGTCTTAGTAATAAACTTTTATTCTGATCACATATATGTCTTGAATTCTCACTGTTGGTTCAGAATTAGGTTTGGTTGTTGCAATCTCATCCTATCATTGGCTTATTTAAGTAGTATATTAAATGTTGTATAAATAGTTATGCGTGATTGTTGTCAATAGATAATATGCATCCCACAAACTGGAGTAGGATCATACAATGATAGAATGGCTTGGGTTGGAAGGGACTTAAAAGATCATCTAGTTGTATTGTAGAATATAATTAAATGACTTTATAAATTTGGAAGGAACATAACATTTTTGCAATGTTGCTTTAAGTACCAGCCAGAAGAAGGGGCAGTACTGATAAATACTGTGAATAGTTAGGTTTAACTCATTGTTAGCAGAAGCACTTGTTTCCAAATGACTTTATATTGGCTAAGGCTTCATATTCATAAGAACTTCTGCTCTTGACTGTTTCAGATATCTGAACAATCTTATATATATAGTACAAGCTGAGTACAAGTCCTTTCTGTTGTTAGGAAATCACATACTTAACACTTGAAGAAAGACCTAGTCTTTATGCTGGGACACTTCTTCACCCCACCTTTGGCAGCACATCTTCTAGACTTGCACACTCAGCTCTGTTGTTATCCAAACAAAGATACTATCATAGGCTGGTCCTAGCCTGACTTCATACCTCAGCTCATACTTAAGCCTTCAGCTTAAATTCTTGCAGGGCAGTTTAGGCGTTTGAGTGAAGACCCCTGTTGTTTGTAATGCAACTATGAAGGGCAGTATTTCATACTGACTCACAAGAAGAGGAGATTTATATGCTTAGGAGATGGTACTTCTATGCATATTTTGGAAAGCATAAAAAGAAATAAGCAGCCTTCTGTCCACTTCCCCCTGAAGCAAAGAAATTTGACAGCTGTGAAAGAACAGACTGAAGCCATTTTGGAGATGGATGTTTAAGTTGTATAACATTGATGGGATTGTTTAATAAGTATTCTCTCTTTTTCTTTCATTACATGAGGTTTTGCTTTTCTTGGATCACACAGATTCTTGTAAAAATGTAACAAGCTACTATTCTGAATATGCCAAATAAGAAACAGATGGATCTCCTTAAAGAATAGTCTATCAGCAATATTAGTGGGATCTCATGTTGAGGAACCAGGCACCTCCCTTTCCTTATGCCAGCCGCCTTGGCCTGAACAAACAGGCTCTTCTAACAATGACTTGCACATGGCAAAGGAGAAGAAGGTGGTTTTGGTAGTTACAAAATAAAGCACGATTTTTTTTTTTTCTATTTCTCAGAGGGTATTTTTAATGTGCTATATCCTTGTATATTATGCACAAGGTTTCCTGTGGTAGACTGATTTGAACACAAGGCTTGACCCTGTTGTCAATCTTTCTCTCACACCACAATTCAATCGATGTAGTGGAGATCCTCTGACATAAGTGTGATCCTCCCCAGTTAATACCATGAAGGGCTATATTCATGTAATTAAGTAAGAGCCTCCTGAATGAAGAAAATTCCAGTTGGTGTAGCATACAGTAGGATGTGCATAAAACTCCTTAGACACCGATTTATGCATTTGAGATTAAACCTCCAGGTTTTGCATTACCTTTTTGCCTTAGCAGAAGTGGCCCTGTACTCTGCTGTTCCCTTGCCTTGTGTCGACTTTCTCAAGAAAGCAAGCTTAGAAGTATAAATGGCTGAATACCTCTTCACCTTCATGAATAGCTTCTCATAACACATAACACATATATTTCTGTGCTGTGAATTATCAAAACCTGACTTACCTGCTGTGCTGAAATCCAGAATATTAGCTTCAGATATAAATGTGTCTATTAGACCCTCATGATACATTTGGTGTGCCAGCCGTTGGGTTGCCTGTGAGAGAGCCAAATGGATAGAGGCAAGCGTGAGACAGATTCAGGGATTCTTGTAGCCACCTTGACTATTCAGAAGGGTGTAATGGGCAAAGCATGTGAGTTGCACTAAAGATGTATTTCAGAAAAATAAAATACTAAAGCGGAGATGTTTCTTTACTGCTGTTGTTTCCTTTTACTTGGGATGTTTCCAAAGCTGGGCGGATGGGTTGTACAGCACTTGTTTGTTGATGAAATGATAACGTAACCTAGATAAAGCACATACATACTGTTACTTTAATAAAAGAAACAAGGCTCACATTTAAAAGCGAAATATAATACAGTAAATATCCTTTTGTACTGGCCTAGTTATTTTTCTAAACTTGTGCCAGGCTGAGATATTTGCCTTCCAAAGTAGAATTTTTGCAAGAGTCTGCAAGTTCTGTAATACCTTTTCCAGCATCTATTGAGTGAGCCAGAAGTCTGCAGTCAAGTGGGCATCTCAGTTAACCCTCTATATTGAACATCGAATGCATTAGGCTTTAAGTCCCACAGACCTTTGTCTTTCTGAGCAAGCTGTTGAGCATTTAATTTTCAAATCATCCCTGTTCCAAGGGAAACACCAGAAAATGAATCCAGTCTTCAGCTGGTGTTATCCATGCATCTTGGATGTCCACGATGTTTTTTGGTTTAAACTATTCAAGGTTTAGATCAGAACTCTTTTTTAAATTTTATTTTAAAACAACCAGAAAACATAGGGGAAAATGTTTTCAAAATTTAAACCTATTTTCCTTAGACCACTGATTTTTTTCCATTATTGGGGTCCTTATAGGATTTCCTATTCAGATTTTATCACTTTTGTGTGCATCTCATCTTTAATGCATTTTAGAATTATTTTAAAATAAATTCATCCAATCTTGTTCTGTAAAGGTTATTGCCACTTCTTTAAAACTGTAGTAAGATTATTTGTTGTAAATAAGGTAGAGATCAGAACAGAGGCAGATGTGAATCCTACCACACCCAGTACTGAGAACGGTTATAACGAGTTACTGGTCTGGGATGCTCCCACTCAGTGATAGCCCTCATCAGGGCTTTGGTTTGTAGAGTTTCAATGTTAAAATGGAAGTGTTCACCTTCTATCTTGTGACCTGTCTGAGGACTCCAGATGGAAACACCCATTTTAGAGAGGAGAGATTAGACTAGATTAGATTAAGGAGTGAGAACTGGTGTGAAAGTAAATCATATTTTCTTCATAAAGAGGTCTATATTCAGGATCAGTCTGATGTGAGGCTACAGGAACCTTATGCCACCATCCGTACTTAGACCCACCACAACAGCAACCAGTACAACTTCCTCTAGGCCTTCTGCACTTTTGTGTCCAGCATCCCTGGGATCCTTCCATGTGTCTTAGATGGTGTTTATTACGGACATTAAGATGGGCTCCCTGTAGGAGAAATAATGTTTCCTTCCTTTGTACCTGGAGCAAATAAAGGAAACCAAGCAACTGCGGTAATGGTGGGCTGAATGAACCTTTGGTGTCAGTATGGTGGACAGAACAGAATTATTTGTCATATCTTGAAGGGAAGAAAAAGGCATATATGGAATATTGCCAGAGTGCTTTGCATTTGGCATTTTTTTTCCTTAACACCAACTGTCCTGGTAACACAAGCTAGCTTGCATTTAGAAAACTTCCAAGAAAGATTCAAAATAGTTTGTCTTCACAGAAGATGAAGATTGCTTAGAAAACTGAGCTCCCGCCTGGTGGGATGTTTGAGGTTTCAGAATATATGTAGTTTATTTTTGTCTTGAATTAGAACTGTGTCAAAAGTGTTTGCAGAAAAAAATTTGAAATGTTTCTCTGATACTATCAGATCAAATATAAGTAAACAAAAATCTTCTCCTTTCAGAGAAGAAATGCTGAATATTTGATGATGACAATATTAATGACCTTTGAAAATGCATTATAAATCCAGGGCAATGTCAACATTGGTATTAGTGGTGGATAAGTTTGTTTAAATAGCATTAAGCAGCTTATTCGTGAAACACAATCTTTTGGATGTTTAGAAATGTCTTATTATATTATTATGTTTAGAGATTATAGTTATTATACTTAGAGCTCACCTGTTGTTAATTTAGCTGGAACTGAAAAGTTGTTCTTGCAGTCCAGTATATTTCCTTTGAAGGAAGAAAGGCTGGCAAAAAGTGGCATTGCTGATAACTGAGTTTCCAGTGAGAAGGTACCAGTAACGTTCTGGTAAACATCCAAAACATTTGGCCTTCTTCTTTGGAATGGTGTTATGATGACATGTTGCACTGTGAATTGTAGCCGAAAGAATCCTCGTTTAGTGTCTCTGAACAATGCTGGTACATATTTTGCAAAGAACAATGCTGGCAATGCTTGTCCATGGGATAGTAATTAGTAGTTTGATTAGCATTGTTCTGAAATATGATTTTCCAGCCAAAACCTAACAGTCTTCCCCTCAATCCCCCTCTGTGAAAAATATTCTAAAACTCTGTAAGGCACAATGAAGTTTTACAACCATTTAGTGAGCACACTTTTGTTCTTCAGTTGTGTCTATACAATAAGAGGAAATCTGCAAAATGGTGAGCAACCTCAGCCCCTACTAAGTTCAAGAAGAAGCACCAGAATTTCAGTATTTTTTAATATCTCTTCCTAAGAACTTTCAATCCAGAATTACCAATATAGCCTTATCAAAGTACTCTCTTTCAGCAATAAGGAATTGTGTTTATTTTAAACAAAAGACACTATACCACATTGATTTGAAAACTCCCAGGTGATTCCATGAGTCCAGCTGCCAAACAGAAGAGGCCTGCTCCTGCAGTAAGATCTTGGTCCCAAGACATGTCTGAATCTGTGCTTTAGCAGTGCCTGATAGAAAAAGTGTTCTCTTGCTTTGTGAGTTTGGGATTAATTAGTGTGAGTGATTTCCTCCACAGCCCAATTTTTTGTGTCCAAGGCCAGAAAAAGAGGTAAACCATATAGAGAAGAGACTAAAGTCTTCTGCAGATTATGCAGCACATTAGAATTAAGACTTCCTGCTTTCAGTCTGTTACAGTGGTCCTAACCATCATCAACAGGAGTAGACCTGAGAATTATAGGATAATTCTTAGTATTTCTGTAACACTTATGTGTTTCTCCAGAAAATGAATCTGTCTGCAATGGTGGCTAAAAACATAGTTATGGATCTATTATACTCTGAATTTTTAATCATGTCAGCTGAAGATGAAAAGGAAAGGTATAAAGAAAATTTAATTTTACTTCTGTGTATCAAGGCTGGAACAATTACTGAGAAATTTGAAAGATGGAAATGGCACATGGGTCATGGTGGAGTGTGCATTTTGCTGGTAATTGGTACAGTAATTTTTCCCCAGGATTTTTGTCATGTGTTGCCACCAACTTGGTATTGGCTGGAGACTGAGAATGGTAGATGTCAAAGATCGCTTCTGTGATCTCACTAAACTGCTTTTTCTGTCTTGTCTGGCACAGCCTTGTGACACTTCCTGCCAGTATCCCTGGCATTGCTTCTTGCCTTTACACCTGTAGTTCAGCTAAAGACTGTGCCATAATGGATGCCTTATAATGACATGTTTCAACAGATGAACAATACGGTTGTCCTAGCACATCTCAGAGATTCAAGTCCTGATCCTTTTTTGACATGCAGTCCTCACAAGTATCTTTAAGACTTAGGAAGATCTAGAGGTGAGAAAAATATTTTACTCTTAATTTGAAAACGTTCAGGATAAGGATCAGGATTTGGACTGCTATCCCAGACTCACAGTAATGCCAGACACCTTAGACTGAGGTCTGTAAGGAGATGCTGGGATTTTGGTGTAGCCCAAATGATGATGTTGGACATGACCTTCTTAGAATTAGTTTCAAAGGTAGCAGAAAGAGGTAGCACAAAGAGGTAGCAGAAAGTGTAGCTATGAGTAGCTACTAGACTAGAGGATGGGAAATGAAGAAGTGAAAGACATAGGCAGTGGGCACTTACCTCTACATTTATTTGATTATATCCAGACAGCACTGCTATTATTCTGTAAGTGACCTCAACTGTCAGGCTGAAAAGCTCTCCTTCATGAAGTTAAAGAGGCTTGTTTTTGCTGAAATCCCCCACAGACAGAAAGTGATGGCTGCCTTTCCTGTTGCTAAGAAAAGTTTGCAAACCCTGATAACTGATCTTGCAGTTTTCACTTCAGTGCCAATGTCTTACTCATATGTCCTGTGTTGGCAGACACAAGACAATTATTTGAGCTGGAAAGCTAGAGCAGCACGCATGAGGTGTCTGTTTTTCTGGTTAGAACCTGGGTTTGGCATGCTGAAATGTTAAATTATGAACATTAGTAATGTTTTAAATCTGCTAAACTGAAAATTTAACCAGCTAAGATCCATAAGTGAAAGACCATACACTGCTGAGGTTTCACTGTGGTGCTGCATGGAACAGGTGAAACAGAGTTTGCAAAGTGTTGTTAGACTGGTTGCAAGGTGTAGGGGGGAAGGCACAACTATTTATGCAGCATCACTAGGCTTGAGTAGCTTCCATGACTAAAAGACAACACTAAATAAGAGTGACATACATGCTCACAATCCTGTAAATATGTCCCCTTTCTTGTTTCTGCCTGGACAGATTATTCTGACACATCTAGATTATAATATATGCTTGTCCACCTTTGTAGATGAGTTGCACTTGATGCCTCTAGAGATAATAGCTCCTAGATATCAGGACTGTGGTCCTCTATGTCAGCCTGATTCCTTCAGGTGTCCATAAATTGAGAGATTTATATGACCATGTGCCTGGTTTACACATTACCATGTTCCAAATCCTTTAAGCCATGACGTTGTTCTGGCTTGCTGTCTTGCATGTAATCTTCAGTGCCGGTGGTTTGATCTGATAATGGCTCAGGATCTTGATGGTCCACATGGCATATAATGTATGTAAATGGCCCATATAGCTATGCTTTTCTCTTTCAAATCCTTGATCTAAAGGATAATGAAGTACCTCAGGGACCACTTGCACAGTGAAGACAGATCAGACTTAGTACACTACAGTTGTGACCATATAATGACCACAGAGATGAAGGAATAAATAAGGTCATAAAGAGGTTAAAACTACAAGAGTACCATGGATGTAGTTGTTATCTGTCTTGCAGGAGAATTGTACTCTGAAGGTAGGTGAGGGTGGTTGTTGCCCATTTTTACTGTTAAAAATAGCGAGCTCTGTGCTAGACAGTTTCAAGGACGAGAATTCTGTAAACATAGCTCTGTTGTTGTAAAAATTATCTTGTTTTACATTCCTTTCCCATGGACACAGATCCTTTGATGGACATTTCTTTTAACCACTGTAGTTAAAGACGGAAGTGTTAATTTTCTCCAATGAACTGTGATTTCTAAAAGTATATATAAGAATTAAACGAAGGTGGGTTCTCCCCCTTCCGCCCTTTGCTCTGAACATGAACTGGCTTGGCTCTCCTTATTTCTACGTCTCCTTACCTCCGCAGCAGCTAAGCAGCGGATAAGCTGTAATAAGCGGTAATAGGTGGTAGCAGCAGAATCCAGTGAAAAACAGCATTTCCTTCTCCACATGCAGTAGTAGAAAAAGGGCCTTAAGATTGCTTACAAAGGAAGTGGGACATCCAGAAACATAATTTCCAAATCTTTCATGACTGCATAAGGGGAAGGAAGGCCTTTGGCTCGGTGCAAAGGCAGTCCAGGACATAGTGAAGTACACAGATGGTCACAAGTTTTTCCAGAAGAAATGGGTGTTCTGACTTCATCTGTGATTTCGACTGAGTTATGTCTGAGCTGCCAGAGCCAATCTTTGGTCTGTTATGGATCAGTGACCACTTTTAGGTCATTTTACTCAGGTTTCTATCACTTTATGAATCAGACAGTATGATGTTATCTATGTACGAACATTTTCCTTCACACAAATCTTTTCAGCAGCCCATAAGCTTGTCAATCTGGGCAAAGGTAACTGCTGTGACGTCAAAAAGGCACAGCTTTATTAGGCTCTGTTAAAATTGGAAGGGTTTTTTTTTTAAATCAATTAGTACTGAAGAAAAAAATGCAAACCCCATGTCTTCCTCAAACACAGCACACCATGTACTCCTTATTAAGGACAATGTGTGTTCTGAATCTCACATTTCAAACTTCAGCTGTTTTTGCTGTTGCCCTATTCAAAAACAAGTATGGTTAGAGTTTCATTACAATGGGAAAAGTGTGTGTGTATATTTGTTTCCCACTGTTCCATAGCATAAAAGCTGTTGGAAATTTGCTCCCATTTTAGCAAGATGCACTGGTGTTGTTTTTTACCTTAAAGCATAGAGAAAATCAGCTTCAAAAGTGGATAAATATGTGAAATCAAGAGGCTAGGGAAGTAATTATTTTCCAACTTTAACTAGTGTTGGTGCTATTACTGTGATAGTTGGCTGAATTCTGCAGCTAAGGACCACAAAGTATATAAAATTAAAGCTATAGTTAATCTATGTATTTCTGGAGACTCGACTGAGATTAGGCTGTTATGTGACATAGTTACTTCTGTAAGTAGCTTAGTGGCTTCTGTGTTTCGCTGCAGGGATCTTTTTGTGGCTGGGTATGAGGCTTTTAGGGCTCTCTTACATTATTCCAACCACATTATGTAGGGTGAAAGGGTTCGTGTACATGTCTAGTTTGACAAAACAGATGAAGTGAAGGAACCAGTCTTTATTGCTGAGATAGGGAAATGAGGTGAAGGAGACATGTGCCAAAGTTCAATCAGATAGGTGAGGGCTAAGAACTGAGCCCATGTCTTACAATTCCCTTAATGATAAGAGAAAGTATTTCTGTTTGGTTATGGCAAACTAACACAGGTAATGTGCTGCACTGAAGTGGTGTCTGTTAAGGTCTTTTGGAATTCCCCTCTCTCCTCCCTTGCTTATTCACAGTAAAATGTATTTTCATTAACAATGACTCTGCAGTGCTTTTGTACTATATGTACAGGAAGTTAAATGAATGTCTGGGGACCTTTTAACTGAATCTATAAAAGGTCTGTGTCAATAAAATCCTGTCAGATCTATCCTTCAGTACTGTGATTACAGAAGAGGAAAAAGAAAGGTATTGCTCAATGTGACTGCAATATTCCAGCGTGTAATCTTCTCCCATGTGGTCATGTTTCCTCAGATAAGAAAAATTGCCGCTCTGGTGTTAGTGGGGATGGGGTCACTGAATGGGAACAGGAGCATTTTCATTTTTTTCACAGTGGACAGTTGTTTTTTGTGTTTTCCTGACTGGATAAGCTATGTCCATGGTTACTGAACAAAGTTTATTTCTGTAGGAAATAGGTAACCATGTTTGTGCAGTGGGGGTATCAGAACACAGAGGATTTGAAAGAAAGGGTCCAGAGGTCATCAGCAGAGGGGATAGGATGAGGAAATGCAGTGAGATATATCGTGTGGATTCTGGCATATACTTCATGGGATGCTTCCTTTCAAACGCTGGTGAGCAAGAGGGGTGAATAGAAGTTCTTTGATAACACAGCAGCGGGTGAATTCATTTCAGGACCAGCTCTTCACCTTGTATGAAATAGTGCAACTGATTTATGCCCACAGAGGATTTGGCTTGAAGCTTTAATTGCTTTCTTGGCTAAGTTCTGTTTTCCTTATGACTGCTCAAACTATCAAAGGAGTATTAAATGTTGTATTTCACCAAAACTGCTTGCTCCTGCCACCCTGTTTGTTCATTATGTTCTCTTGAAGAATTGCTGCAGAGTAACTTTATTTCTTAGCTCCAATAAAAAATGTGCCCAGAACTACAAATGGCTTTGTGAATGCCAACAGCATTCCTAAATTGTCCTTCCTTGTTAAGTGGCCAGTAGAATGCTGACAGGCTATAAATGCAGAGTTAATCTTACTAGATAATTTATACCATTACCTTCACATTCATCTTCAGATTTCCGTATTGCTGCAGATATAAGTTGTGCTTTGACCTCATGTAACATTATTGCTTTGAGCACCAATTAATCTGTGACTGCAGGTCATGTAGGTATGGGTGTTAAGCTGAATGATGTGGAGAGTGCCCTAAGCTCTGGTGCTTGGTGTAGACCTAATGCCCTGCCCAAAAGCTGGGGTGGAATCTCAGGCTGTTGGTTTCTGCTGAGTGCTATGCAGTTATCCTGCCCAGGTTTAGGATCTAAGGCCCTTGCAAATTGACATCTCCTTGAACCGGATTTACTCCTCCATACTGCGTAGTTCTTGCAAAGAGAAAGAGATGTATTTTCCCCAAAGGATTAACAGTATAAAAGAACAACAGCAAACAAATAGTGAGCATCAAAAGGGGTATTTTAAAATCGTTTTTTGCAGGTAAGAACTAAACACATGGAGAGACTGAAGGGTTTCATGTGGGATCATGCTACAAAATTTGAAATGTGTGGCTAAACTGAAATTTCAGACCAGCGTCTTAAAGGCAGGATGTGAATTACTTTTCTGAGAAGCTTTCTACTTCTCCTATGCATAGGTGTATCCATGTTTTGGTTACACTTCAATCATAAATATTCATGGTAGAAAACATGGCTGTGGCAATATCAAATGTGACTATATCCCTGGCTGCTTATTATCAGATTTCCGAGTCAGGTGGTGGAATGGGATGGAAGAAAGTTCCTCACCTGCCTCCATGCAGAAGCCATCTGTGTCTGGTTTAGCAGGGAGACAATTACCTGAGGGTGGCTGGCTGCTGTTGTGGTGGAGTAAGCCAAAAAGCACACAGACACCATTTCCATTATAATATAGACTAGGATATTGTACAATGGGCTAGAAAGAGAATATACTCATTAGAAAACTCATCATTATACTCCTCATATCTTCCCAAAAATCTTTGAGTTTTTAGACCTTTGAAGTCTCTCTAGAGGTGGGTAGAAAGGTATGAAATGGCACATCAGACTACACTCATAGTAAAAGATAATTTTTGCATGGGTTACATACCTGTCTGATCTGTAGGAGACTTTGTGCATTACCTTTTCCCTCATCAGGTGCATACTCTTGGCATTGGGAAGTTGTAACGCAGGCAGCAGTTTGTGTGGTGCAATCAACTCACTACTCTTCTAGTCATAATAATGCCTCATATTTGCGAAAATTCGTTGGTTCTCATGGCATGCCTGAGGTGCTGCTGAAGGCTGCAATGGAAGAAAGTGAAATTAGGAATTGGAGTAAATTCTTGGTTCATGCAGTCCATCTGATGGAAGCATTCAGATTGGACCTTCAGTGTCACTTATCAGCCTATTTTTTGATTGACGCTCCTAGGGGGTGATGTCAGCTGAAGTTGTTTGCCTGAGTGAAGGAGGATTTATGATGATTTGTATACATCTTGTGGACTTGCTGCAAATAAATAATGAGTATTCAGCCTGAGGTGGAGGCAGCTTCAAGGGCAAACCAACAGCAACCCCCAAGTGCCTGAGAAAGTCCTGCCACTATGGACAGCAGTGCACAGTGGGAAAATGAGATCCAACAGATATTTATTGAAACAAGAGAGAAGCAAACTGTACACAGGAAGAAAGCTGTTTTCCCTGAGGGCAGCCAGGCAGTGAACACAGTGCCCAGAGGGGCTGTGTGGTCTCTGTCCTCTGTGGATTTTAAGACCCAGTTTGTCACAGAGTGTTCTGATCTGACCACATGACTGAGCCTGCCTTGAGCAGAAGGTTGATCTAGAGACATCCTGAGCTTCCTTCCAACATGAAGTATTCTCTGATCCCCTGGCACCTTACACTAGAGAACTTTGTCATGTAATTTCTTGAGGAAACCAATTTTGTTTTAGTAGAATCTTGCATCTCTTAGAAACTCTTATAGCTGTGATTAAAGGATTCTATCCTGTTATAACTATTTTGTTAATTATGCTTATGATTTAAAAAACAAATGACATCTTGGCTCAAAAACCTCCATTCCAAAACTCATAGTAAAACAAAAAACCTCCTACTCTTTCTCTGCTTTTTTTCTCTTCTTCTTTCTCTCCAGAAAACTTCCCCAAACAGAATTAAAAAATCCCCTGATTGCTAAGTGAAATAGCATAGACGACAATATTGATGGGTCCAATCTTTGGTTCCATTTCAATATTATCAATTTGTGTCCTTAAATATGTCTTTTATTCTTATTCAAAGAAGGTTCTGTTAAGTCATTGGGGCACATCTTGTAGAGTATGGGTTAATTATGGGCCACAGGGGGGACATTATTTTCCAGACATATATTGGTCTTGCATCTGAAAGTTCCCATCATCTCATTGTAATGATTAAAACTAAAAAATAACCAATTTTTTTGTATATTTTCTTTTATTTATTTAAAAGAGAATATAAAGCATGATATTGTTTCAGGATATCTATTAGGAATTCTGTGAGTTAAATCCGTGGTAGACATTCAAGCATGCTTGTTGTTTTGATCTTGAGATGATCTAGTGCACATGGCTTGGTTTGTATTCACCATGTACAAGACTGGGTATTTATTCAAGTCATGAGAGAGAGGATAAGATTTTGAAATCTTTGGCTTGTTTTTGCCATTTAAATGGAAGAAGAACATGATAGGAATCACGTTCATATGATATTTGAAAAAAGAATAGTGTTATATCATGCTGTTGCCTCTGGCAGCTTTATTTACCAAACTCTTTAGCTAATACCAGTGATACTTCAATAGGGCTATTCTTTTGGTAAAGGAAGATTCAGGAAAGTTATGGCAGGAGAACTAACTTAAATTTAACTTTTTTGTACCCTACAAAATGGAATAAATTGCTCTTTAACAAAGACACATCTTCTGCCTCTTTTTGTCATTCTCAATGATATTTTTCTGCAACTATAGTAAGGTACTTAGCAGTGAAACAAAAATACCAGTAAGGAGAGAATTAATGTCATATATTTTACCTGTGTAAAAGTTGCACCTACCTGAAGCGGTTGCTTTGTCTCCTACTAAAATTGAGGCAAAGTAATTGGTCTTCTATCAAAGCTGTTCACTCCATCATAAGAATATCTAGTTGACTAAGTCTGTTGACCTTTTGGTTAGTTAAGGCTAAATGAAATGAGACCCACTATAAACATGATAGAATGTAATCTTTTTTAAATATTGGCCTGTCTAGGTGGATCTGAAGTAAATTAAGATGGTATTCTAGTATTTAAAAATAGCTTGTGAATCATTACACTATATTATGCAGTCCAAGAAGCATACATTCTCCCACTTATTAAAAATAACAAGATTTTTATTGTCTGAAGTAGCAATCATCTGTTGCAATTTGTGTATTATGTAGCAGGTTCTTTCTTGCTCAACAGCTTTCTGAGCAGTCATTTACTGTGCCACAAAGTGGGATGCAAGCCAGCAACACGAATAACATAAAATAACGATAGTGCATACAAATCTATCAGTAGCACACCTTCAGCTCAAATATTTACTGTATGTAATGCTTGTGGTCCTGGAGTGCACAAAGAACCTTTTGTGCAGACATCTAATAGAAATTGTGGAGAATCGCTTTATATTTTTTGCAGAAGGTACTGAGATTACCTAGAGCAGAAAAATACCCAAGTGTCAGTCCTGATTGTGGAAATATTATTCAGAAACAAAGATTTTATATATATTTTATATTGTCATAGCTGTATTTTTTTTGACAAACCCACTGTTTCTCAGAAGTAAGAGGAGATCCCAAACACATTTAAAATCCTAAAGGCACTTCTGCACCAATTGCCCCAGTCTCTTGACCATATATTTAAAGTGAACCTGTTAGTAGGGGTTACCGAGCCCAGCAAAGACAAAGTAATATTAAGTGTGGTGGAGCTATGGAGTCAGAATTGCAGCTGCTGAATTAATACACCTGATGTGTCTCTAAGATCTGAAAGAGGTAATTACAAAATGGTTTAGTTGTGAGTTATAAAATGGGTTAGAAAGGGGTAGTTGTAAAATCTGGCAGTGCTGACTATGATGAATATGCTGCTTCAGTGACCCTAGCACTAAGGGAAGTATTTTTTTCACCAGTTTTCTATTTTCAGTGGGAAATATCTGGATCTTGCTCATGGCCAAGTGGCTGACACACACAAATAACTTGCCCTATATGAAGTAGACTAGTTTTTAAGCTGCTTTTTTTAACATGTCTCCAGCCAACCTTGTGCTTGGAACAAGCCAAGGTCCCCTCTTCTATAGGCCCCCTGTGTCTGACAGATGAAGCAACCCTCACCACTGCATTACTTGTGTTTGACTTATTTACAGAATTTTGGTCCCCTGGTTTCTGTTGCTGTAGGTCCAGCTTTCAGTAGATTGTGCTGGCTCTTCAGATGTTTTAAATAGAACAATGCATTATTCATATGCCTTAATATGAATTCATGGCCCTTCTGAAAAGGAAATTACTTCTACCTACTTCTAAGACTTCTGCCACTGAAGAAAATTAAATGAAGCACTCGGAGATGGTTTTAATTGCTTACGACTCAGTTGAGAAACTTCTAAGAATGGGTTTCTTTTGTAATGTAACTTGAGAGCTCATTCATTGAATGTAATTATGCTGTATGATGGATTGGGAAGTATACATGGAGAGCTAAATAAGATGGAGATGACAAAATAATGGTTATAAAAATAATAGTGCTTGGGTTATGTGATACTTCCTCATAGTACATCACCACACTGTCACTGTCTTTCAGAGAGACTAAGGTAATCTTGTGGCATCTTCCTGTAGCATATATGGAGCCAATAGCATGCATTTTCTCTCTCCTGGACTTTAGCGTAGAAGTGGCTTGGCTGCATGCTTTGGAGATCTCTGGAGTCTTTGGCACTTCTGTGGAGTGACTGCAGACCTGCATTCTTGGGGTGAACATGCCACCCCTCTCATCTGTGAGACCAAGTGGTAATTTCACAGTTCTGGAGAGGCCATGCCCCTGCTCTTTCCCTCCCTGGAGGCTCAGCTGGAGTTCAAGATGAAGCCTCCAAAGAGCTGTAAAACCCCCTGGGCGCAGACCCATGTGTGTAACACCATAGTGACCCAGATAAGGCACTGAAGTTGTTTACCACTAATGAAACCTCCATGACTGTTTCAATACCATGTTAGAAAAGGCTTTTATAGATTCTTTAACACAAAGCAAACACGTTTTATCAGTCACATGAATGAATGTGTTTGCCTGTCTAAATTGCTCTATGGTACGAGGGCAGTTCCTGTTAACCTGTAACTAGGAGGCTGGCTGGAGAGGAATCACTTTGATACCCCAGTTAAGTGTTCACTGGGGCCTAGAGAGGAGGAAAATAGCCCACACATTCATAGAAAGTAACTAATAGAGGTGGCTGAGGTATAGCTTCAAAGAGAGAACAGGAGCACTTCTGAACTGAGATATTTGGGGAGGAAGGGCTGGTTGCTGAACATTTTCTTTTCTGAATGCTAACTTTCGCTGTAACTCAAGAAACCAGACGACATGTGCTTTCCAGACTCCCTGGTTTTGTCTAGTGAGAAGAATCTCACTCTTCTGTTTCTTTTTTCCCACCCTATTCCAGATGTGCAGGCCTGCATAAACCAGCAGGATTCCAATTATAATGATACTTTCCCATTCTTCATCCAGTTTTTTCTTGATGTGAAAATGAAATGTGACCCAAAATAACCCATCTGGGGGGTGGGGACACAGTCTATCATTACGTACATGTGATTTATTTTTCCAGAGTGGTTTTTTTTTTTAAGTACTAAAACCAAATAAAACCCCACAAACATGAAGAACAAAGAATTGGCTGTATACAGGAGGCTCCTATTCAAATGAATGGCATCGGAGGACAGGAATTATCTCCTAGATGGAACAAAATGAGCAAGACTGATACATAGTGATTACTCATTAATAAAAACAATATCAAGACCCATAGTGATGAGACTCAGAAAAATGACTTCTGCAAACAATACCAGCATTCTTGCTAGGAAGATACGGATGAACGATAACAAATATAAAGATCAAAACCTCTAAGTCCTGGAGCAAAATTTTAATTTACTTCTATATCAGCTTTTCCAAAACCACAGAAATATGAATAGTGTAGAATAACTGAAAAGAAAATGTTATAGTATTTACCCCACTTCAATACTGACTAGTGGATTTTAATGGTTTGCTGTTTTTCCTTTCCAGCTAAGTTGTCAGGCAAAATGATTGCCTGGCTTTTTGTTGTGCAGTTTCTATGTGAGAATTGGCATGTGTGGAATTTTACAAGCTAACCAACAATATCCAGAGAAAAGCTAAAGTATAAGTCAGGAGTGTAATATTGTTTCAGCTCCTGTGCACTTTCCAGAAGAAAAAGGAGTGGTTTTAAAAGAGTGAGATATTGTATTTTGTATCTGAGAGGAGGCTAAATAAAGGAATGAAGTTTTTGAAAAAAAGGCCAGAAAAGGTCTGAGACAAGAGAGTAAAGAGCCTGATAAAGCCAGTTGTCATCTAGCTCCAAGAAAATGGAACTGATCATTTAATGTCAATTTAAAGAAGTCATAGCTGGCTTTCTTTGGCTTTCTTTTGCTTTTATCTGAAAGCCTTTCAACGGTGCTTTTCTGTTACAGCCATTTGGGTCTTGCTGAAGATCAAAATCTTTAGAAAACTTGTTATGAAAGAGTCAATAGCGAAGCTGATTTGATTTTTATTGCCAAACAATCGTTAAAGTGGTTTTTATTCCAAACGAGTTGCTACTCTGACAATTACATGCACCAGGATAAATAAGAATGTGCTGAACTACTCTGAAGAAACTGTTCTCAAAATCAGGTGTTTCAAATGACTTTGTCTGTCAGGTGTGGATAGCTTGTGTCCTATGCCAGAGGTAATTGCTAGTCTTTTTGTAATTGCTAGGGTCAATGCAAAGGTTTCAGGAGATTCAGAGGAGAAAGTTTTGTCCTGACGTAAGGCCCAACAGAATCCAACTAACCTCTCAAAACAATGTGCTTGAGGCAAAATGCTCAACCTGACTACCCCCTTTCTGTACTGAGAAGCTTTGGTCTTCTTTCCATCTCCTTAAGCTGCTGACGTTTTTAATGACTGCACCTAGTCTCATTAAGGGATACTTAGTCCTTCTGAAAAATTCAGTCCCTAATCACTGTATCCTTCCAGGAACATGCAAGATGTAGCTGTGCAACACAGGTGGAGGTGAGAATGCATTTTCCTCTTTTTTCTCCTCTTTTGACATTACTTAGTCACATACTTATTACTTTCAGATCCTACTTATACATTTGGAATAAAAGACAGTACAATCTTATGATGGGGAAATCCATGTAATTGGTTGCATATCTTCAGAACTGTTCACAAGTAACCAAGTGTATTAATAGGAGTGTTATGCTTTGTTATAATTCTGAATACAGGACTGTAGGTTCAAAATAACTTCATATTTTAAATTTTTTTTATTCTCTAAGTAAAATTTTTTCTATAATATTTTATTTGTAAAACACTGGGGTGTAGTTAGTAAATATTTGTGTTTCCCTGCAGGGCTAGTATAATTGTCTGAGTTAATGATAATTTGTGACTTTAGCAGTTTAAATTATTTTATTTGTTGCAGAACTTTATGCTCTGACTTGAGCAGAGACATACCCAATCATACACATTCTCATGGGCATTCTCATATAATTTAAACAAATTTGTTTGAAATCTAGTTCTTTGCCATGAACACAAAAACTGGACTCAGAAGGTTCATATTCATATGGAAACTCATGTTTACATTAAAGGAGATTTCCTAGTACAGGGTTAACCTATAAACCAAGAAATAACAGATTTGCCTTGCAGTACTTGTTCAAGGAACTGCATAGCAAAACATGCCTTCTGAATTCACAGCAGCCAGAACAGTTGCCTATTGGTATTATTTGTCCCTTCTTCTCAATGAAACCTGATATTCCAAATTTTATAATATTTTATATTAGGAAATTAATATAAAGGTGGCATAAATGAGAATGGAAATTCTCAAAAGAAGTCTATCAGGTCTTTGTGGCTGCAGTATCCACCGCCTTTTTCTGTGCTAGGTGACAGTACTGGCTCAGGAATTCTTTGTTTCACAGTGGTGCTGAGCTAACTTGTGATAAAAGTAATATATGTCCTTGCTTTCATTCAATCCACTGAAAACTTTCTTCCAAAATTAAATGATGGAACTTCTTCCAGTTTCAAACTCAAATGAGGTCACAGTTTTTTGATGGCTGACAACTAATGGGAAAAGGCAAGAATCAAGATTTCAAATTCTGCTTTAGAAGCCTGGTTCAAAACAAAAAGTCACATTTTAAAAGGCTGAGTACTTGCCTGGGCACTTGACAAGATTTTAAACAATTAGGCAACACAGCAATGTCTTCTGATCCCATGGAAACGGCTGTAGAAAAAAAAAAAAAGACCTTCCTCCATTGAAAAGTGATTAGTTTAAAGCATTCTGTCCCATTTTTAGTAGTTTGATGGCAGTTTCCATGGGGATGGGAGTAGAAGATTCCTGAAATATTGTCATAACTTCTGCAAATGACACAGATGGAGGTTAAAAGATGTACATTATATGTCAACAGCACCGGTAAATGTATTAATTTTGGGAGAGGGAGAAGTGAAGGACAACAACATGTTTTTCCTCTTTCTCCATATTCAATGCATTTCTGATGAAAGACTCAACTAGCCAGAGTAAAATAAAACAATTTTTTGGCTTCTCATTCATAGTTCTGCAATGTAGTAATATTTACCACTGTGAGAATATGAGGATCAGGGGTGTCAAATTTCTTCAAAAGTAGATATTGTTTTGCTCACTTTATAAATTGCTTAGCTGAGTCAGAAAAAAAAGCTTAAGTTGCCAAAGGAGAAGGAATCAGAAATAAAAACAGTCTGCATGTTTTTAAAGGCGTGTCTAGGTGACTCTACCACTCAAATAATGACATTTTTTTCTGGACTCCTATTCCAGCACCCTGGGGGCACCAAGAGGTCCTGTGTTCCTACTCAGACACAAATGTTGCAGCAGGGCTCATCTCCATGGTCCTGCTGGCAATGGGTGCTGCCATGCCATGCCCACCCACAGACCTACATCCTTAAATTGTGCCAGGGGAGGTTTAGGTTAGACATTAAGAAGAATTTGTTCACAGAAAGAAAGATTAGACATTGGAATGGGCTGTCCAGGGAGGTGGTGGAGTCACTGTACCTGGAGGTGTTTAGGGAAAGACTGGATGTGGCACTTGGTGCCATGGTCTGGTTGACAAGGCGGTGTTTGGTCATAGGTTGGACTTGATGACCTCAGAGGTCTTTTCCAACCTAATTAATTCTGTGATTCTGGCCTGGCCTTGGCCTGTCCTCATCCCCAGGGAGGTGCCGGTGCCCAGGGCTGGGACTGCCCATTCTGGGTGGGCAGCAGATTTCTGTGGGGCCTGATCCTCCAGGGATAGCCAGTGACAAGAGCAGGGATTTTCTTGGGAACTGATTTTTGATGTTCTTCAGCTCTGGCAGTCCCAATGTGGCAAGGTAAATTTTGTACCTTCTGAAAATGACCTCAAATCAAATGCTGCACATTGTGGCCTTTTAGCATCTCGCCCGTCTGCAACCTGGGGAAATGACAACTCAAACCTGGTGCTCTCTCTGTTAGAGCTGATGGCTGAGCCTGAAACTGAACGGTTTGAGTTACTCCTCCTTTGACAGTTTTGCACTCACTGAAATGGATATGTAAAGATATTTTTTTGAGAGGAGGAGGAGGGGAGCAAGAAACTGCACATTTCTGACAGACCCATGCTGAGAAAAGGTCTTACTGTCACCCTTCTTTGTTTCTTTAATTGGTAACACTAAGGATCTAGTGTGAATTGTGAAGTATCTGTGTGGAGATTAAAATCTCTTCAATAGAATCATGACGTGAAAAAAATTGCTATGTGGATTACTCATGGAAAATCTAATTTTAAACAGTGTTGGTTGGAGAGCTGCATGGCATCATTCCTCTGGTCTGATGTGATGAACATAGAGGTACTACATATTCCATTCTAGCTTGGAATTTCCTATGAAGAACATAGGATGTAATGAAGAGTATACTGACCTTTATTTGATTTTGTCTCAGTAATGCATTGTGCAAATGCAATGTTTTTGTGCCTATGGGTGTTTGTGACAAATACAAAATTCAGCTACTGTTAGTTCCGGTTTCTTTTAAAAATGTATTTGTCAAACTTTATACATTTCAGTTTATCTTTTCTGTTTTAAGTTGTGCTGTGGAACTGTAGAGTAACAGCTGAATTTCATTTTAATTTCAAGCTCACTCTTAACCTAATCAATATTCAGGATATTTCTATGGTCTGCTTAAATCTATTTGACTGAGGAAAATATTCTTTCCACCATCCCATTTGGATGGGAAAAGACATCAATCATTTCACAAGTGGTACAAAACTGAGAGAACAAAAATTTAAAGGTGAATGCTACATAATTGCTTAGTGAATGACTCTTGACAGGAGTGATTTGTGTGTATTCATTTTCAAAACTTCATGTGTAGCTTTAGAACTTCATGAAGAGTCAGTTTTGTAAGAATTGCTGAATCATAAGTGTTATTTGCTAAAGTTAAAAATCTGAATTTTGAGTTTTCTGATTTATTCTTTGGATATTTATTTATTTCAGTCCTTTTTTTAAATCAAGTAATATCCGTAAATTGCTGAGCTTTGGTTGGCAATAAGTGGCACAAAAAGTGATTAAAGAAATGTTTGATCTTGCAAAGTAATCCAGGAAACCCAGAAAATCTGTGAAAATTGTAATCGGGCTGAAGTGCAGGGACTATGTTATGGGGGAAAACATGAAGCTCAGCTGTGATTGGAATAGTTATAGGAAGGAAATCAAGAACGTATTGAAATTAAATGAAGGATGTGGTTCTTCTTCAAGAATTAGCCTTATTTTCTGTAATTCTCTGTGAGTGTGAGGATAAGCAAATATCTAATTTCAGGCTGGATTATAAGTATCCTTTGCACATTTTAAAACCCACAGAAACACTTTCCATCATCACCAGCTCCTTTCATATAAAACTTAAATCCTGCAATTGTGTATCCTCTCTTAATTGTCAGAAGCCGTTACGATGAGCTGGAAAACATTGTAGTATTCTTTCAGTAACTGTGGGGATGTTCTTTAACAATTCTATATGCTGAAGGTAAAATGCACATTATGCTTCAATAATTTTGACAATTTTTTCTACACACGCTTCAGAGTTGAAGGATGACTTAGTGATATGCGCCTTGGTGGCTGTCTAACTGAAAGCAAATATTTATGCTCATATTTGGTTAATTTGCATGCAAAAGTGGAGTAGCTAATGATAACACCACTACCTATAAATGGTACTGCATTGTCAAAGTTGAAGTAAGTAGAATTTTAGTTTATGCCATATTTTCAAGTATTTTTACATATGTTCACTATTGGCTGAAAAACATCAAGATGAAAATTATTCACAAACCTTTCACATGCATCTCAATAAGCAACTTTCAAAACTACACCAAGATCTTAATGTCTGGACATCTCAGTCACAACAAAAAGTTAAGCTCTGTGATGTTGTTTTTAGCTATATACTGGTGAAGGAAGAGCTAATGCAATGCTCAGAAGAGTAAACTTTTGTTTAATAGGAAATATAATTTAAAATCTGGTGAGACCTGGATAATTATATTACCTAATTTATTATCATAATCAAGTCGTTTGTATGAATTATGTAGGATTAAACTGTGGTACGTTGCTTTTGTAGCACTTAGCTTTTGTATAATTTACCATTTTTGAAAGCAGAAGAAATTTTGTTGACTGACTGACTTTTTTCCTTTGTTCTGATACTTATGCCTGAGAGTTCAGTGCTGTGAATGACTGAGAAACTTCTGCATAACCTGCAGCCATGTGGCAAATATGTATTTTTATTGAACTATATGAAATGATTTTTAAACTCACTCTGGAAAGAAGGAATTGTCTCCTTAGAAATTGGATGTTAGTGGAATGTAATCATTAGAGTCACTAGCATGTTCATGACCTGTGAAAGGAATGCAATAAGCTAAAAATTCCCAATTAAACCCAACATTTGGGCCTGATCAATTTACTCTGTAGTTTTGCCTCTTAGACCAGTAGACTCTAGACACTATCCAAAATATTTCCCAGAAAAGTATGCAGAAAGTGTGCAGGCTAAATCTTCAAATAAATGATTAAGCATCCAGGAAAATCCTGCCTAAAATAACTTAAAGGCAGACTAGAAATTCTATTCTAGAAATTTATTTCACACTTCCTCTGCTTTTCAGTGGCATTTCTAAAATTAGTTCATAGAGTAATTTAGAATATTTCGATTTAAGGCATTTCAAAAGTGTTAACTGTTGGGGAACGAGTGTATTTGAACAGATTTCAGATGACAGTTCTTTGGAAGGAGCAGAAACAAAACTTTTCCAGAAGTTTTCTCTCTCCTTATTTGCTGTTTCTCTACCTATATGTACAAAAATGGAAGTCTAGGGTAACATGAACATAGAAAGAGTAAATTCTGAATGATGAGAATAGGCAATTTGATGTAATTTCTGTTGCACAAGCTACTGTATTAATGACATAATTGACATAATTTAAAATGTTTTTTATGTTTCTGTTTTAGTGTTTATTAATAAGATCCTACAGTGAAATTCTACACATAATTGCTTAATGTTGCTTAATGTTTGTATTTTGTTTTCAACTTTAAAGGCAGACAAGAAATAAATAAAACAAGCAAATGACTTGCCTGACTTTATTTGCATACAGTAATTCTGTTTCTTGTGTCCTGCTCTTCGCTCTCTGATTGTCCTCTTTCCAACTGAAAATGAAAATTTTCTGTAATTCTTAGATTTACATGTAATCTAGACTCCACAGACAGGTGTCAGGAGTGGAAGCTGCTTTCAGATCTCCTGAGTTATCTTTTGCATGTAAAGATTTTGTTTGGAAACAGCAAGTTACTTATCAGTATCATTATAAATAAAATGAGTTGAAAGTTCTATTGTTTAGAAATGTAGAAAGTATAATCTGTATCTATCTAGTCAGCACAAGTATTAATTTCTTCTTCCCAAAATATCAGATGTATTTTGGATTTTGAGTCTTGCTTATTAAGGACAATGAGAAGCGCAGTGAGAAGTTTCATTGGTGACTTTATGTGATGAATCCTAGCAGTTAGTGCAAGCCATCATTTCTGGAAACAGTGTTTGAATAGCCAAATGTGATTGTGGTGCAGTAAACTGTGTGTACAGAGATTTCTAAATATAGATGTAGTAATTCAGAGTCAGTTACAGTCAACCAAGTCAATACAGATCTTGAAACTATCTAAATCTATTTTAGGTGATGAAAAGAGTAGTTACTGAGACTTGAGCAACTGTGTGATATGCTTTTAAGAAACTGTGTGACAGTTTATCCATGTCTCAGTAGTCTGTGATAGAAATTGATGTGACTGTACTGATATCTGCATCTCTATATTTGATATTGTTACACATAACACATTTTTTGGGTTTTAAAAAGAAAGGCCTGTACTGGAAAGCGCTACCTATTGCCATGTTCAAAGCTGCACTTTGAGCAGCTGACATCTGCCAAGCAAACAAAATAAGGGTTTAAAGTGGGACTAAACCTAAGCTGGGTATCCAGAAAACAACTGGACTTTGTATTAGAGACTTAGGCAAAGGCGGCACTAAGTACTCAACCTTTCACTCATCCTTTGTCACTGTGTTTCCCCCCACATACAATAAAAAATGGAGATTCTTCTTGGCCCTCCTTTTGTGGCTAATGTGTTCACAGAAATCTTTGTTATTGTCTTTTATGGCAGTAACCAGGTTAAATTCTAGGTAGGCTTTGGCCATTCTAATTTTCTACCTGCATGACCTCACAACATCCTTATTTTCCACTCTAGGAACCTCCTAGATTGCTTCCTCTCTGCTGTAGTGTATTTCCAGCAGACATCTGGTAAGTGGGTGTCCTCCACAAGAAGAAGGGCTAGTGATTTGAGACCTCTCACCCCTGCTTATTGAACGTTCTGTCTGTATCTTCATCCCAGTTGGGTGGTCTATAGCAGACTACTACCATGGTATCCATTGCCCATGCTGCATGCATTGGTGTAGATGTACTTCAGCTGAGCTATTGATCTTGCCTTTTTTTTTTTTTTAGGGGGGAGAAGCCCTAATTCCTATATGACCATTCTCAGATGATTTTGTGGCTTCTAACATATCAATAACCCTTGTGTCTTTGCTGCTGCATGGATCTCAGTATGGGAAATTACCCATATTTCTTTTGAGGAATCACTTTTATGAAGAGCAGGCAGGTTATGATTCTTGGTAGAAAACAGATATGAGGAAAAGTTTTTTAGTAAATAGAGTTCAAAGAAATACAATCACACAATAGAGATTCAATTGTCAAAATATATTCATGTTTATGCTGCAGATACCCTTGCTGTTTCTTCATGTAAAGGTGTAGCACTGTGCAGTTAAAGTGGCTTTTGTGCACTTAATCGTAAAGCAGAGTCTCTTTTAATTTGTCTCACAAATGCATTTTATTCTGCAAGGACTCATCAGAGCTCCATAGGAGTAGCATTAATTGTAATTTTCGCTGTGTAAAATGAAAATGTGGATTCTAAATGAATGCAAAATGAAAATCTGTGTGCTAAGTAAATTCTCCAAAGAGTGACTATTGTGAATTAAAAAGTTTAAGATCTAAAAGATGTTTAGCAGCTTGGGGTATATCTGAACCCTCACTTCCCCCTCCTTAACAGTGGTTCACATAGTATGCTTGTTTTGTACCTCTGTGGTGTCTTGAAAGACAGGGGGAAATGCAACTGTGTAGGATATGATGTCAGCCTCCCTGTTATAAAAAGCTACAGTGAGAGTGTGTGTGTTTGTGTGTGTGTGTGTGCTTGAAAAAAAAGGAAAAGATACTGGCTTTGAACCCAAGTAAGACAGCTGTGTCTGCCATGCCATTTCTGTTGCTAGATCAGTACTGATAGAGGAAAAAAAAGTCCTTTGGACCCTCTGCTTCTGCAGCTGTCAGACAAAGGCCTGAGCTTTCTGCAAATGCTGTGAAGACATCATCTCTGAGTGTCTAGAGAAGCTTTTTAAAAGCAGAGAGATGGAGGGGAAACATCTCCCTCTCCCTTCCTCCCTCCTGCCCTCTCATGTACAGTGTACCCATCCACTGCTGTGCCAGAAATGAAGAGGTTTTCTGTCTGCTCTGCCTATACGATCTCATTTCCTGTGCATGCTTGGGCCCAAATCCTGAGTTAGTTTGGCACAGCTCTTCCCAAGCCAATGGAGCTAGCCTGCTCAGGGGCTGGCAGCTGAGGATACAGCCATCAGTGTTATTCCTGGGCTCTCTGGCATGCTGAATGCAGAGAGGAGCATCGTGCTGGTCTATGCACCCTTGGACTAGGTGAGGTGATCTTACAGCTATGAAGCTGACTAGAAGGGAGGTTTGGAAAGGGGATGCATTGTTTTCTGGCAATTAGTCCTACTTGTTAGTTTGTGTTTACTTCAAGGGTGGAAATATAGGTTGCTGGGTCAGTGCTAAATCCCTTGGGAAAGTTCAGTCCTCATTAGTCTGATAGTCTGAATTTATACACTCCAATTTTGTTTTAACATTTTTTTTTTTCTCTCCTGACAGGAGTTAATCCCAAATCTGGAGTTTTGTTTTCATCTTTATGTTTTGTGCCTGAACTTCTGCCAGATTACAGCCAGGGAGACTTGAGCTTTAGCCATATAATGGGTGAGAGAGCTTATGTTTCCTGCACCTTAATCATTCTAAGGGCCTCAAAACTATAGCTAATGCATCTGTAAACCAGTAACATGAGAAGGAAAGTCTGAAGGAACTGAGCAAACTGAAATCACTTGCTGGGTGTTTTGAGAAATTCTTCCACTTTTTGGTGGAATGTGGCAACTGTGAAACATACATGGTAACCACAGAGGACAGGATGGGAGACAGGAATACAAGATTCTTGTGGGAACTTTGGGCGAAATGTAGAGAGACAGACTGCCATGCAGCAAACTCCAGGATCTGTTTGTGCAGAGGAATGCACAGTTGGAGGGAAATAGAAATAGGAAAAATAGACTTCTCCTCTGTGAAATGGATATTATTTAAAACAATAGCTGACAGTTTCTCAAATTAAAAAAAAAAAATACTGGAGAACACAGAGACAAATACGCAACTGAAGAGGGGGGAAGAGAGAGCAAGAGAAATCTCAAAATTAGCTGGATAGTGCTGGTAAATTCAAGACTACAGGAGGAATACTTATTCTAATATGTGAACCTTCTCGACATTAATTTAAAAAGTACATGGAAGAGAATTTTTCCAAAATTTTTACCATAAAACATAAAGCCATGGGGATTTTCAAGTGGGGACTTCCTAAAATAACCTTAAATTGAACTTTAAAAAAATTATTTATCTTTTTTAGTCTGTTGTTTTGTGCTTGTAGTTAATGTCAACAGAAAATGTTAATTCTGAACCTACAACCACATAACTAAAAGGTGCATTTCAAAAGAATTTTATTCCCACTTTTATTCTAAGATATGTGTCAAGCTTTCAAAGTCTTTTAGTGTACCTTTTACAAAAGCCAGACCCCTGAGTGTCTCACTGTAAGCTTTTAGGTACTGAAAAATTTAAAAAATCTGAGACTTATTCAGCTGCCTAATTGTGCACCACTTGTGAGTGATGGAACATATGAAAAATTGCTTTTTGCCCCAAAGGTCAAAATAGATGCCACTCAACCTTTCCTGCACTCTCTAGGTTCCACTTTTTCTGAGACTGTACCTCACAGATGTGGTCCACTGCTGCTTAATCTCCAGGTTTGCTGTGCTCCTGAGGCCTTGACCTGTGATTTTCTGGGAACTGCTGCTGAAATCCTTTCTGTTTAGCTGGAGAGTACTCCACAACTCAACAGCCCAAGTCTGATGGTCTTATCCTGTTGTATGCTTGTCCTTCTGGAAATGCCACAGTATTTTGTCTTTCTCCTGGAGAGAATTAAAAATGTGATTTGACTCAAGATTTTTGCAACTGCTGCTCTTACGATGATAGAAAGTGGGGTATACAGCATAAGTAAATCTATTGTATTTGAAGAGTCTTGGTCTATAAGGCTGAACTTCTGAGGCTTTGTCAACTTCAATGAGCACAGAAATCTGCTTGTACAGCTCAGACACAATTTTGCAACAAGGACTGTTTCATTTTTTCCATAATACAACATGTCAGCAAAAACATGAAGGGTAGAGCCAAGGGATCCTGGCTCCCGGGCTCTGATGTTTTCTCTGGACAATGGTTTTCCCTTAGAAACCAAAAAGTTATGGACTAAGGACTGCTCCATTTAAAACTATCTTGGACTTCATGGCTAAAAAGATTTCATTAAATAGGAGTGATTACTAAAGTATGTTACTGTTGAGGGGGGTGAGGATAGTTAAACTTATGAAAAGACTTTGCTTGCAGCAGAAAAGCACTGTAACCACTTAAAATATCTTTGCTAATGTTTTTATTTTAAAAATGGAAAAAGTGAGTCAGCACTGCAGGCTTTGTATTCACTGCTAAGTCCAAATTCAGCTGCTCTGGAGAGTCTCCCCCTTCCCTGCCCCCATCTATGCTGTTGGTACAAGTGAATATAGCTGCTCCTAATTTAGCAACATGCAGTTGCTACCTTTGCATGGGCTGTAACAATCATCCTGAGAGATCTGCTGCTGTAAGAATTTATTTTCCAAGTCTGTAACCTCTGTGCAAAAATACAAAGAAAATAATTTGCAGGAGTCATTTTTGAGTGATGAGTGTGTTCTGTCTCTGGACTGTCGCAACAAGAAAGTGGTGCTGGTTAAGCATAGCAAAAACCCAAATGAATTTTCATATACACTTAGACTTATTTATACTTGGTCCCGAGGGTAATTCACTGTGATGATAGCTCTGGGCAAGCCTACAGGAAAAAATCTTTCTAAATTCTAGGAGATTTTGTATCTGCACTCTGATTCAATACTGCATTGTGATAAAAGGCAGAATAGCTGTATTAGAGGATCCTTAGCTTGTTGTTGGGTCCATAGGAAATAAATAAGAGTGAACAATTTTCTATTCCAAGAAGCAGATACTGTGGCGTTGTCACAGAGGTGTTTGTGAGAATATGGAATGCGTCACTTTTGTCTCCTAATGTCAGAAGTCTTCCTGCCTAGCATGCAGTTTTCCTAAAGAAAAGCTATATTCTATTTTTTTTTGATTCAGTGTCTCCTATGGGTCCCAGACTGACAGGGTTTTCAATGCACACTGCAAGCCTAAGCGAAATGCACACCGTGCTGTGAAAGAGATACATTACATAAGAGGTCTCTGAGGCTTACACAGAGCTGGACTGCAGTGTAAACTGTCTCCGGGACGGATAAAAACCACCTTGCAAACTAGGATTAGCACTGATTCTTGTCAGGGGCTCTTGATTTGAGAGAAGAGAAGGAAATTTGTGTGTGCTGTTTTAGTGAGTTTTAGCAGCTATATAAACCACAGTTTGAAATTCTGATGTGTATCTAACCATCAGCATGCCTGAACTGTGTTTGATAAAAGGGGCAATGAGCTCCAGTTATGCAGCCCTTACTCCCGCTGGTTCTCCTCTGCAACCAGAGAACAACCAGGATTATTTGCATATAAATCCTGAGCATTTGGCAACTTTTGCTGCAGCATGAGAGAAAAAGAAAGAAAGGCAAATTCCTCATAAGTTAGTGTTTCAGCCACACTGCAGAAGATTTGGTTTATTCACTGCCTGGCAAGCAATCCCAGCAAGACATCTGGGTGTCTCTCTGCCTGTCTGCAGTTTCTCTACAACAGAGCCCAGTATCTGAAAGGTTGTCTGAAATTCTGGGGCGACGACAGTGGTTAGAACTTGACCCCTCATACTATGAGTTTCACTTTGTGAAGGGAGAGACAGAACTTTCCTGAAGGTCACTCTGAAGCTCCTGACCAGACATCCGCAGAGACTGTTTGCTGTGACAGAGTTCACTTCCAGTCCCAGTGCAAGACAGGCTGCTTCCACTTTGACTTTACTAAGAGCCCAACAAACTGCCTTCTTTCAGCAGGGTGGGAGATGTTCTCCCAGATCTCCAGGCAGAGCACTCTAACACATGCACCCTTTTAGTTCAGGGGAGAGGACAAAAGTTATATGTTACTGAGATTACCTAGTGAATTACTGGCAGGCATTCAGATTGAAAGTAGAAGACAAACACTGTAAATATTTCCATTAAAAAGATGAAAAAAAGTAGGTATATGCCAGAAACAAATCCCTGTAGTTAATGACCATTATCCTAAATATGGATCTGCATGGGAGTGAGACGGATAAGCTGGATCATGTTGATTACTGAACATCTCAAGTCATGGCCACCACAATACCAAGCACTTCCCTGGAGATATTCAACACCTCACACAGTTATGGGAATGTTACCAGTTCAATTTCAAAGCACAAAGGTGAGTTAAGGAATAGATTTACAAGGAGGATGATGTGATATCAAAATATTTAACTTACATTAGTCCTCCACACCATTATATTTTCCTTCAAATTTCTTAACAAATTGCTGCTTTATATGAAGTCTGTTACATGAAGCTGTTAGATATGGTTATATAAATATATCCCCCGACACACAGTTCTTTCAGAAAGCCTAGTAGCAAACTATAAAATGCTGCAAGGTGTAGCCTGTTGCAGAGCACAGCCTTATCTTTCCAATCTTTTGGATAATTTTAGACCACTGTTTTTTATACATATTTATGTCTTGGATGAAAAAGAGTTTTTAAATTGTGTCTGTTTATTGTTCCTCATTTATCAAAGGGAACTCTGGGTATCTCCCGAAGGACTGTCACCTTGCTTTTCTGTAGGTTTAGCAAACAGTGGTTTGCTTAGAGTTGCAGATAAAGTTGCCAAACTTTTATCAGCCAAACCATCTTCATAACATATTTTCTTTCCAGGAGAAAGGCCTACACACAAGCCTTTTATGGCATTGTGTATTTATAGCTCTAGTCTGTAATGTGAATGAATGGATCACTCCACAAAACACAATGCAGAGGCATTTGATGAGCGTGCTCATCAGTCACAGAGTCACAGGATCACAGAATGGGTCAGGTTGGAAGCGACTGCAGTGGGTCATCTGGTCCAATGGCCCTGCTCAAGAAGGCTCATCCCTGAGTGTATGGAACAGGATCTTTTAATACGTCCAGTGAGGGAGACACCACAACCTCTCTGGACAACCTGTTCCAGTGCAAGGTCACCTGCACAGTAAAGAAGCTCTTCCTCATGTTCGGGTGGAACTTCCTGTGCATCAGTTTCTGCCTGTTGCTTCTTTTCCCATTGCTCAGTGTTGCTGAGAAGAGCCTGGCTTCATCATCTTGGTATCTCCCTTCACACACTTGATGAGGTCCCATGTCAGTCATCTCTTCTCAAGGCTGAACAGGCTCAACTTCCTCAGCCTTTTCTCGCAACAGAGATGCTACAGTGCCTTAATCATCTTTGTTACTCTCTGCTGGACTGGCTGAGCCCAGTGGAGGCTACTGGGCAGAGAGTCAAAGGTGCGAGGAACCTGTTTTATGCTCCATTCTTGCACAAAGGGAGGAAAGGAAAGGCTTATCTGAGTTTGGGAATGATTGAGGGTGTCACCACAAGACTGGTTTTCTCTGAACTGCTGCAAAAGCGAAACTCTGCTCCCCACTCCTGAGTCTTGCACAGCTCTCTGCAGAGAAGTGGGGAACAATGGCAGGACAAAGCTGTGGCAGCTGGTCATTCAAAACTTTCCAGAAGGTGGTGGCAGCCTGGGATCTGCTGGTGCTCTGAGGCAAAACATGCACAAATCTCACTGGTGCTCCACCAGCCAGCAAGTTCACTGACTGCAGTTTCTGCTAGTACTGGAAACAGCTTACATCCAGACTAGTTTGGATACCAGGGCTTATACCCTGCTTGTGTCATCCAGCAATATGGTACCACCTTTGTGTGCCCAACCTGCACACTCCTCACAGCACTGTCTTTCCAACATTGCAAACTTAGTATGGCCTTGGCCAGCAGCCATATTTTCTGCATCCATCTGCTTTATTGAATTCTGGGGCCTAGAAGAACATCTGGAGCCTTAGAAAGAAGGCAATGTTCTTACAAAGCTGAAGGATTAGGAAAGATAGCATATTTTGCCAGTAAAAAGGAAGATTGAAGTAATTGCTAATGGAAACTGTGACACAAAATATTTCAGTAAATCAAGCGTGCTCAAAGTACTGTTTTGTATGTAAAGCTGTTATAAGAGAAATACTTAGTGTTTTGAAACATTATATTGCTTTTCATTGGAAATAAAGTTTGTCAGTAATTGAATCTGTGATAGCAATTGGTTCTGTAGAGCTTTACTATTTTATTTTTTAGAACTGAAAATGTATCTAATACTGCATAATTCTTATTTATTTGATGTGTGCTGAGCATATGGAAGGATGCTGTGCAAAAGTTTGTTAGCAAGGGAATGACGTAGCTGAGCTTTTTGGGAAAACCTGATTCAGCTTAAATCTCTTTCCCACCATTAAGGGTGTCTTTATCTCTCCTTAAGATGTGGGCATTAAAAAGAATTTAGGAATGCATTTTAGGTAATCAGTTCTTGATATTATAGGCAGATTTTAAAAGAATCTGGATTTCAGCAGTTCTGGTAGCAAAAGTAAAATTTGCAGTAGTAGCTTCCCATGTAACTGTGAAAATCTGGTGTGTAAAGACAGTAGCAGCACATAGCTCCACTTCTCAAAATCATCTTTCCCAGTAAATACTATGTAGAAGTGGCCCTGAAACTATTTTTGGAGTTGATTTCTTTATGTTCTCTTTTTATTCATCTGGTAACTTCCTCTTAATGCATATTGCATAACAGAAGGGATAAACAAGATCTGGGTCCCAGTCCCTGCCACAGTGAAGAGAAACCCTATCAACATAGAAACTAGAGCACAGGTTCCCTCTCTAGCAGGTGAGTGTTGAAGTTATTTCAGCTGTTTCTATAAAGCCAGGCTTTGTACACTACATTTGTAATTTGTAAATTGTAAATTGTAAATTACACTTGTAAAGTCCCATTTGTCCCAGAAAAGAAGGATTCTGCTCCTTTCAGTTTGAAGTAAGTTTTGAGCTGGTGTCTCTTGGGAAAGCAAATGAGAGCAAAAAGGGAAAAGTTTTGGAAATAAATGTGCAACATAGGGCCTCCGGTTGCCTAGATGTGGAATGAAATTACAGATTTCTATTTTATTTTTTGAGTATTTTAGCAAATATTGCCAAAACAAAGCAGAATTTTTATGAAAAAAATATCTCCCAAAAGAACATTAGAATAACTGTGAAAACAAACACTCAAAAACCCCCCAAAACAGTATCAAAATAAAAATCTTAAAGAGCCACAAGAAAGGATGCGATGTTAGATAAGGTAGTTTGGTTACTTTGCAAATGCAGGCAGATTTGCAGGCCTTTGTTATTAGGGAGCATAAATGACGCAAACTGCAAGTCATAAATGTGTGTTGCTGTGAAAGATTGGGTGCAGTTTTGGGTGAGCTGCGGTGTGATATTTCCATCTGATACCCAGACTCAGCCAATAGCAGCAGGTGGTGAGAGGCTGAAGAGCACAACATGTTCCAGTAGCACCTGAGGTTTGATCTCTGTGGCACACTTGCTGCACACTGCACAGTGAGCCTCTGTCAGGGCTTCATTGTTGTCTTTTGGTTTGGTGCATACAAACCAAAAATACATTTATTTAGTTCAGATCTTCCACAGCAATGATCTTTTCCTTAGATGTCCATGTCACTGAAGTGAGAACTAGTTCTCAGACATTCTGGTGCAGGCACTGATGATTCTCTAGCAGATATGTATTTAATCCTTTTCTTTCTGTTTGCATTCAGGAGTTCTGCCTTCTGCAGGATTTCACTCCCTACCATCTGCAATAATCATAAATGATGGGTTTTTAAATACTTTTCTGAGCTGAGGTGTTCCTCTGCACAATTTAGAAAATCATCACCTCCATGATCAGACCATAGGTAGTATGTTTTGTACTACATGGGATCAGAAGAGGAAGGGATGTTTCTATAATTCATTGTGGATAAAGAGAAGGTATGACCTGTGTTATCTCAGGGACTGTAGAAGTGTCTGCTCATGGTCTTTTACTGCTTATAGCAAGATGTTCTCAGGAGTGAATGCGTCACCATGGGAATGTGCTTAGGTTTAGGAATGGGACTCAGCTTTCACAAATGACAAGGCAGTACCAAAAGTTTCAGTTTTACTTTGGGTTTTTCAACTGTGAATTGTAAACCTTTGACAAATTGGAATGAACATTTTTAACACAGGTGATGGTACAGTTTAGACTCAGGGTACATGGGGCTCTAGTGTTGTGCTCTCTTCACACTGTCCCTGAGGCAGAAAATCACAGAGCTCATTTTGCACATGTAGCTGTAAATCCAGTGAGAGCCTTTTGTGACAGCTTTCTGTAGATGAAGCAGTCTGGAAAAGGGTCACCTGCCACTGAATCCTAGCAGAGATATTTTAGGGTATTTGGGCAGTGAAAACTGTATTTAAAATAGGAGTTTTGACCACAGCTGTCCTGCTTGCCTACTCCTGCACTTGGGGTTTGTGCTCTTTGTCCCCCCACTACAAATATGTGGGAAGTTTTTGTCTTTCTTTCCTTGGCTGGTTTCATTTTTTTCCCTTTTCCTCACAAAAAATGCAAATGTGCTTTTATGTCCCCAACGAATATGAGAACCTTGAAATGGGTCAACCAGAAAAGTGGCCTACAGGGTTGCATCTCAGTTTTGCAGAACTAAGAAACGGAGTAAGGACTGGTTGAGATCTGTACTTTCATTATTTCAGGATGGTACCCAGGACTGCTTGATGCCATATGGTTATTGCTTCTCACTGAACCTGCTGGTGAATTGTGCAGTCAGAAGACCCCAGCTGCATGAGGTTGTGTAAGTCTGGTCTGTAGTTGTAAAGAAGGGGACGTGTTTCTTCACTATTTTCTTCTGCTATCTTCTGATGTTGGCTGTAACATCCTCTGGGTGTTGTGGGTTTCAATCTCCTTTCAGTTTTAGTGGTTACATTGGTTTGTTACAAAGCTCTTTTCGTAGTAAGGCTAAATGAATTTATAAACTGTAAGCGACAGGAGAATCTAGTATCTGGTTTTAATTTGTACTCCCTAATTCTGTGTGGTCATATGTGCCTTTCAATTTTCACTTGTGTAATAGAACAACCAAGTGAAAAAACTCCTGCAACTTTCTGGTTTTCTGACACATTGGAAAAAATGGTGGGTTTTGTCTGACACAAAAGCAATCTAGCCACATTTCTGCAGAATGCCCCTGTTTTTGACTCTGAACTAGATCTGGTTTATGCCCCAAATACCCAGATGTAGGTCTTTCTATAACTAATATATCACTTTGGAACTTTTGTTTTCAGTGAAAGCTCTTTACTTTCTTTTCCATTTCATTATGTACCAGCAGAATTTAGGTCTACACATTGTTTGCACAATGCAAACAAATAATGAAGAAATAAAGACAATCTGTTAAGACTAATATAGAGATGCAAGGTATATATAAGTGCATAAGGTGTATATACAAGTAGATTTTTAATGTATTTTTTTCAGATTAAATTTTGTGGCTGTCAAAGAGAAAACGAAAATTGATTATGGGTGAAAAAATATTATGATAAACTACTGGTGTATGAAATCCTTCAGCTTGTGCCAGAAGAAATGAATGTAACTGGTTATAATTGGTGGGTGTAAAGCTGAAGTGAGATTTATGTCATAACTTGTCACAGTAGCGACACAAAAGGAAGAGCCAGAGACACCTGTTTCCAGGATCAGAGAGAAGGAAGGAAAGGGCGCAAGACCCGCCTTCTTTCTTTTTTATATCCATTTGGAAATCACTATTCATTGGAGGAAATCAGTTCTTCCTCCCTCAATTACAGTGGTCAAAGGAAATGTCCATCAAAGTTCTGTGTCCATGAGAAAGGAATGTGAATGATAAGATACAGTTACAATAACTATATATACAATATATACAATAACTATATAACTATATATACAATAGCTATGTTTACAGAAAGAACTGTGAGAAAGAAAGTAAAAAAAATTCAGCTTCAAGAAGCAGGGCAACAATAACTCACTCTATCTATGCCATTTTCATGTGTTTTCCCTACCGCTTTTGTCTATTTTATTTTCTTTTGACGTATTAGTCCATTCTGTAGAGAGTCCTCTAAGTAAATAAAACTTGTAAGGTTTTAAGTCAGTCTGAGACTAGACTGTCTGATTAGGGACAGAATGGAGCTGTATTTTGTGGTTGATATATCCCTTTTTTTGAAATGTTCTATGTGTACATAGAATGTTCTCTGTGTAGCTACATATACATGACACCTTTTCCATAGGATGTCCAAACTGCTCTGTGAGATGATGCCAGTGCCAGCATATATTTTGGGAGAAGTTGTGTTCCTTTAGGCCCAGAAGGATAAAGGTCCCGTGCCTATGCATGAGAGGCACGGTGCAGTGAAAAGCTCTGTACTTCCTGCTAATCCAGCAATACTGTGAAACTGTGTGAAGGCCTGTCATTGCCCTGTCCTGGGCTGCTGTGCCAGTTGCAAAGAGAACCAGCTTACAGCAAACTCCAACATGATCAGGCATCCAAATTTCACATTGCTCTAGGAACCAACCTTCTCACCTTAGCACCGAGGTAGGTGTGGAAGCACACTTGGACCAGGGAGACCCCTTGCCAAAGGCAGTTTTCTGTAGTTTTACCATACATACAGTTTGTGTTTATGATAATGCTGCAGGAGTAACTTGTTTCTGAGTTATGTGTCTTTACATAACAACACTGGTTTCAGAAAAGATGCTTTTTCTTCTTTCCCCTTGTGGTGGAATTCAGGTGGAAATTAAAGTTGTATGGTACCATTGTTAATAAATAGCACTTGTCTTCCTGGATAACAACACTCTAAAATAATCTTCATCAGATACTACTCGGTGAGTTCATTGCGGTTGTGCACTAAAGGTGTTAAGTACTCCCATTTTCAGGATCGTTATACTGTGTTTGACTGTACTGCAAAGATCTCCTCCTCAGCCTCCTAAGTAGTGGTGGAGTCATGCTAGCAGCCATCAGTTAAACATGGAATGGCAATGCCACTGACATTTTGGTTATGTCTGAGACAAAACTGCCCCAACTACCAAAAAACCCCTCTTGCCTCCTGAGTTACAACTTATCATATTGCTTTGTAGAATTGCTATTGCTATGAGATGATATTACCTTCTATAGCATTATTTAATCTTACAGCAGTGTATTTAAGTGACTATCCTTCGTTTTCCTCAAGGTGATAAGAACTTCCATTACACAATATTTTCAGGGGAATCTCAGGGCCCTTGCCACTTTGCTACACTATGTCAATAAAGGGCTTTTGAGGCTGGTTTATAGTTTTTGAAGTGCTCTACATGAATAGTACTGTGCAAAAAATAATTTTTAGTCTAGTAATATTACCTTGTAATTAAAATAAATATATAATTGAAAATCCACCTCAATAGAGAGGATTACTTTTAAAAGGATTTTTCCACACCACTGGAAAGACTCAAGTTCATTCTCAAAAGGAAGAGGCTGCCTGTGAACTTTTAAGTAGATTCTTCAAGTTTAGAATGTAATTAAATCTTGCAATTGCTTTTTGGGCTAACAGAATATTTCAGTAGTTGAAATAGAAAGCCCTACATTAATAACTGTAGTAAATGCCGATTACATTATCCAGCATATCAAAACCCAATGCTCTGCCCAAGCATTAACACTGTGGCAGGGAAGGGGGCAGTAATAAAGCCTACTGGCTGCAGCTCAACTGCTCCCAGTTCCCCAGGTCCAGTGAGAGCAGCACAGCTCTCCATACACCTCCCTCCTGAGGAGGGCCAGATAGGAGCCTATGACGGGTGGGGAAAGCTGTGTTCAGGCTGGTCCGACCTTAGGATGCAGTCAGGTTGTGGTGAAAGGGCATGCCCTCCCTCCTGTGTCCTCCTGTCTAGATACAGCTTTTGAATTTCCTTTCCAAGTGAGGAGTACGAACTCAGACTGAAATAACAGAAGGCAAGTTAAATATGATACATTTTTTTGTTTTGTTATGGCCAAAAGCAAAGGAAATTGTGCATTTACAGTGTGCAACATATTTAGCAGTGTCTTAGGGACTGGGTTGATAATTCTCCTCCCTTTGAGAGATAATATGGTAACTAATTTGAGAGAATGGCTCATTGGGTGGCTTTACTTCTATATGAGAGTATAACATGTTAGAGAGCAGACATGTTAGTTCCAGAAAGGGAACCATGATTTAGTGTGGTTCTGCAGCAAAACCTGAGCTTTGGCAAAACTTACTGTGAGTATTTAGGAAGCTACAACATGGTGGCCCCAAACTTTGCATTGAAATTGTAGTGCTTGTTCCTGTCTGACAATAATTTGATGCTGGGTGGTAGCACTGGTGCTGAGAAGAGCTGACTGATGTTGTTCTAGAACTGTCAGAGACTGCAGCTTCTCCCACAGCTACCATTTGGAATCAAATAAGGATGTTCCTGGCACACACGGTTGTAATACACACACATTGTGCCTCATAGTCACAATTGGACCTTCCCTGAGACACAAGGTTTGTGTCCCCTTTTGTCCCTTTCACCACTGGTTTGTTGAGGCTCCAAGTAAATCAAACAGCTTGCTGCAGAGTTTGTGGCCCAGCCTGGAACTGAACCAGCATCTTTGTGTCCCAGCCTATTGTCCTAGTCACTCTCTGTTCTTCACAGTCTGACTCAGCACTCCTCAAACATCTCAATTTCCATTTTCCCATTTTTTTCTGATTTTGTGTCCCCCTTCCCCCCCCAGCAAACTTCTGCCTCCACTTCTATTTTCCCTTCTTGCCATTCTTTGTTATTTGATCTTTATATATTCAGAAAACTCAATGAATGGCAATATAGTGTTGTGGAAAAAACTGTTACAGTTGGATGATGCTACATAATCTCATTGCTTATTGTGTTAGAGATTATTTATTCTGTTTTATCAGTTTGTGAATAGGTTACCCTTTTCCAAATACTAGGATGTCCTTTTTTTTTTTTAGCTCACAATTGATCCTGTAAGTTCAATACTATTTATTTTCATTTATTCATATTAAGCTCCTTTTCAGGGGGAAAAGGGAGATACTGAGTTCTCTCTGGGTAAACTTATAAAAATTGCCAGTGTGGAACCTCTCCACATTTGGACTGGAAAAAATGTAGAAATGATAAAATGTCATCCAAGAGAGAAAAGAAATGGAGGGATTCCTTTTAGGCATGGTCAAAAGAAACAAAATTAATCTTTAAAGATGTACTACGCCCTACAATTTTTGGGGAGGCCATTATAACCAACACTAGTAAACTCCATCTGTAAACTATTGATGAGACCAACATTAAAAGGAGAGTTTGTTTTGGAGGATGATTTCACGCTCAAAGGCATTACTCTCAAAAGCACACAATGTTACTAGTAAGAGGAAATATCACACCTCACTTGACATCATTGCATTGTTTCATGAACTGTTTTGTTGTTTTATCTCCACGCTAGTCTGGGAATATCTCTTCTCTGCAGGTTAAAATTATAACATGTTGGCATTTAGCTGGCATCTTCTTGTTTTCTTCATTTAAAAACATGGTTAGAGCAATTTTCTTTGGAGTAGCAATTTGATTTAATGATACCAGCATGAATTTTTTTCATAAATGTAGGTACATTTCAGTTTAGTGAGAATTGGCTCAGTTCATTTTTCCATTCAATCCCATTGAAATATGCCTACAGACTCATATATATGGTGCTGTACATACTTTATGGTTGGGAGAGAGAAGGACATTCCTAGCCTCTGTTTTCTGTAGTCTGGTTTATGGACAACATCCTGGGTTTATTACAGTGATAATAATGTTCTATTTCTTCCTTGTCTTTCACCTCCTTTTTCTCTTTATGTAAGTTGGATGTAAGAAACAGACATTTTTGTTTGTAATTTTTCTTGTAATTTTTTCCTGTCTATCTTTGATGGGAAGCTGCAATGTTATTGCTTGCCAGCAACAGCCAAATCTTAATGAGGTATTTGAGAAGTCCCAATGGAGAACCTGCCACATGTAGAGAAAATATAGAATAAATGCAGGAAATACGCAGGCCAATGCTTTGTTTCATGGATTGTCCTGTCACACATAACAGCTCATTTAGTCATTTGTATGACTGTTCTTGATTAATATCTTTCAATAGTGAATCTCTCACAGGAAACTAAATAGTTGGTTTCATCCAAGCATTTGAGAAGAGCAGCTCTGTCTTCTGAGAAAATTCATGTCTACTTTAGTTTTGTGCCCAGTTCTAACCCTAACCAACCATGGATTAATTTCTGTTTCTATAATTTTTCAGAAACCTTTTCTTTCTGAAGACTCTTCTTTTGAAGTCTGTTGGAGTTTGGGCAGGGAAGGCTCAGAAGCTGAAGCTCCCCCCTCCCTCCTCATCTTTTGTCAAGGTGTTTTTCCTGCTGCTAATTTCTGGACTTTGAACAACAACTGAGCTTTCAGCAAAGCACTGTATGTTAGCACCCTCAAAACACTAAAACTAAAGCGAACTTGTGCAGCTGTAGTTCTTTAGACAGTCTGAAGGGTGAATTACTTTCTATATCAGGGTTACGCTCACACTGCTCTCTGGCAAACTGAAAAGGTAAACGCCCAAAGAGAGGAAGGCAGTGGCTGTGGGGTGAGCTGTAAATACAGCAGTCTGTGAATCAAACCACTCTCTCTCTCCCACCCTTTCTAGAAATCTATCAAGCTGGCAGGCTGCCCTGCTTGAAATAAATGTGGAAAATATTATGTAACTTTGTCCTGTGCTCTGCGCTGACAGCGTAGGCATTGGTCAGGTTTTAGTTACACTATCTGCCGTGGCTATTTTTGGTGACCAAAGGCTTCTATCTTTAAATTTATGTCTGTATTTCCTCTGCCCCCACCCTCTCATTTATGCTTTTTTTCCCCATTGACAACAGAATGCAACTCAGCTGCTGCAAACATAAAAACAACATCAGCAAAGCTATTTAAGGGCTATTCCCTTTGAAGAATAATAACACCTCCCCCCCCAACAACAACAACAAACAACAACAACAACAAACAACAACAACAAGCAGCAAACAGAACCCCTAACAAACTGCCGGAGGAGGGATATATTGCCTTTGGCTGTAGCCAAGTGCTGAAAGAGTCAGTCTCAGATCCACTCCGCTAGAGTTATATGCTGTGTCAATACCTCCCTCTGCTGAAAGCTCTACATTCTTCCTCTCTTGCTTGACTACATTTTGCTGTGGCAGGACTTGCACAGACCAGGAGGAATCTGTGACACATAATAGAGCAGCCTGCTTGCTGCAACGCAGCTGCCCTACCAAAATTATGCGCTTTGGGGAGTGCATAAACTTAAACTATTTGCCCTTCCCCAATGTGACTGTGTACAGACTAAAATCTGAGAGTAGGAAAAGATGATAATTTGGAGTCAGATGGCTTTTAAAAATATTCTTTAAGGAACTCCTGCGATGGGATTCAGTCATTGTTAAGGAACAGTGTGTTTAAAGACAATTCTATGTGCGTGTGCCTTACAAATTCAATTTATTTCCTTCAGTTTTAGTCACTTAATTAGTTTTTGTTCTAGAAATAGTAAAATTACGGTGTGGTTTGTGATCCATTGTGCTGCATAAACTACCATGTAAGACTTTAAGTGTTGTGTTACTCAAACAGATTGAATTATCTTAATGATTGGAAAATCTATGAATCATCTCAGCTACAACTGGTGTGGTTGTTAGGGAGCTCAGAGTCAAGAGCTCAGTTTTTCAGAGGCTGCAGGATTAGGGACCTGAACCAGTCATTCCTCATCTCAGACCGTTAAAGTATAAAGATTTTAAAGTGACCAACACATGTTATTTGTCTCTGTTTCAGGTACCCCAAACCAACATACCAAAAAGGGTAGTGATTTTGTTAGAGATGAATGACTGAACTTAGTGGAGAATTGGGCAACTTCCAAAGGTCTCAAGTAAGCCCTAATTGTAGTATAGGACTAAAAGAAAAAAGCCCTAACTCAAACCCAGTATTTTTCTTTATGTTTATCTGTCCTCTGGAACTTTTGAAGTGTCTGCCTATGTTGTGGGAAAGACTAATGCAATGCAAAGCAATAGTTGAGCTACAGCAGTTCACAGCTTTTTTTAATTAGTAATTTTTAATATTTTCTCATTACATTCAGCTGCTTCAGAGTCAGATTAGTTTTCCCTCTATTTGATAGCAGGTGGTAACAACCATTTTACATCAACTTTGTTTTGGAAGAAGTACAAATCAGGTCACTCCTATTAACTTTTTCAACTGAAATTTTTAATGTCTTCAGGGATGTTTGGTAACATTGGAGGTGAGAGGAGCAACAAGGAATAAGGAAAAAATAAATTCTGTGTAAAGACAAATTATTTGGATTGGATGGCATTTAAAAAAAACATGTGGCAGAGCAAGAGTAGAAAGCAGACAACAGGGTGCAGGAAGGGGCACAGCTGTAGGGAATAACAGCACTCAGGGGAAGGTCATATAAGGAGGAGAAGGAATCCTCATCATATGGTAAAGTTTTCAGGAAGGTGCTATTGTATGGAGACTTGTGAGGAGGACTGACCTTAAAAAGGAAGAAATGAAGGACTACTTGCCACAAAAATGATGGTAGGAATTAGACTTTGGAGGAAGAGAGGAGTGTTTGACTTGAAGTGTGCTGTGAGGTTGAGGTTTTACGGCTCTCTGGGGGATTGCTTCTCCCAGCAGGAGAAGGCTTGGTCAAGGAAGAATGGCTTGAGGAAAGGTACACTGTAGACAAACAGAAGTGTCAAAGATACCTGTGTGATTCATTAAGCATATTTTTTTTTAATGGAGTTTTGCTCATTCTTAATTATGGTGAGAATATGCTATCTTTTTTTTTTTTTTTTGCCTCATACCTTGGATATTTATAACTGGTAGAAAAATGTTAGCAAAGTTATTTGGTTTATGAAAGGAAAATCTTTTCATGTGTTTGTACCTGACATTTTGTCAAAATGATATGATATGATGTTAAGAGTTTACTTGGGTGTTAAGCCCCTCATACAAAGGTTTGATAAGATTGTGGCTGTGACCTGCTGAGACAAACTTGAGAAGCAGAGATGCAAAATTACTTAAATGGATATGGAAAAGGCGATCCTAACTGTTTTTTCTGGACTTCACTGGCATAATGGATATGCCAAGGTTTCTAGCATTGAGCTGTCTGTTATTACTGTTAAAGAAAAAGGCATGTTTTTTGACTCTGACTTTTTTTTTTCCCCAGGCCGTGGTGCACAAGGGTGATTTAGAGAGAGACATGTAACTTTGCCTGAACTGTTCAGTAATTAATATATGAGCATTGCTGCACTTTGTGTTAGCTTATTCTTTGTGAGAGTTTTAGATTTATGTGGTTAAGGTACCATTGCTTGCTTTTGACTTTACTGAGATGTGCTGAATCTCTCTTCTAAACAGAGCTATATGTAGATTGGAAGAGGCAGGCTACAAAATGTGCATCCTGGCTGTAACAGGGCAGTCAGAAATGCATCTGTAATGCTGTGGGTATGTAGTTTGGAGTCAGCTGAGTGACAAAGTCTAAAGGAGTGACTCAATGGGAATCTGCCGCTGGCTTTGGGTCTCTAGTGCAAGGCTCGGTTCTTTGAGCTTTGTAAAGTTTCCTCACACTCCACAAGGCTCTTAAGAGACCTTGAAGGAAGATAGATGAAATGAGGATATGAAAGCATCTGTACTCATAGCATAACCAAACTCAATTTACTTTTATCACTCTTTCAGAAAGTAAGGTATAAATTTATGTGGGGTTTCTTGCTCAACAGAGTGGCCATACAACAAGGTGTCTCCTAATGAAGCTACAAATTTAGTATCAAAAATGTCTGAACTGATGGGCCTACAATGCAGGAAACACATGAATCGCTAGAATACCTAGAGTAACTTGCTAGGGGCACACTTCTCTTGCAAAAGCAGTGTCACATGTTTATATTGCTTAGTTATTGGAAAGTAAACCAAAAGACTCAAGGAGATGGAACACAAATGAGAAGGGATCATTATCAGTTAAACTGAATAGTCAGTGAAACCTGAGACCACACAAATCTCAGCTGGTTTCAAGCTTTCTTACAGTCGAAACTCGGATCCGGTTCCTCGAGAGTTCAAGAATTTCTAAGCAAAATTAGACCTGCTGGACACATAGAACTTGAATAGCAGCTTTACAGTACATGCTCAAAGCACTTGCTATAAATTAATAAATTTCCACTGCACCCATGTGATTTAGAGAAGTTTGATTAACCTCCTCTTACAATTCAGCCCACAAGCAAACAAAAAAGCAGATTTGTTAAGGATTTTAGTAATGATGCAGTTCAACATTTCATTGGGTGACTAACCTCTATCAGCAGACCCTCTAGGTTCCTGTCTGGTTTTTAAGCATGCACAAACTTTTACAAGTATTGTACTGAATGGTTTGTCTTGGCAAAGTTTGGTTGTGGTGAGAGTGAGATGAGCTATCTGCAATGAATGGGACAACAATAAAGGTCCTGATTTTGGTTTCTGAATTTTTTTTTTTTTTGTATACTTGATCATTATAGAGACAGTTACATGAGCTATTAAATGGAGCATTTGCATATGATTCAAGATTTGCTCTGTAAATACTACAATTTGAATCCTGGTGCTGTTCTCACTGTTCCTGAATCCACTGGTTGCAAAGCCTGGTGATATGTGTAGTGTTTAGGTGTGAATATTTGGGTAAATGCATACTGATGAACATTTTCTGTCAGTTCACTTTTAGCAGGAGTCTTATAGAAAAATGGTGGGAATTATCACATAGAGTAGTTCATTTGGATATATGTGTGTCCACACACACATCTCCTCTCCCCTGGATCCCCAAAGGAATTATACAATGTACATGTGCAAAATAGACAGGATGGCCCCTTCATTAAGTCACTGAACAGGAAACCAGGAGAGTTAACTCCTGTTCCTGATTCTTTGAAACTTTCTGCCTGCAGATCTAGGAAATCCACTTAGGAAAACTGGGGCACATGAAATCTATCAGTAAAACAGGGTAAATTTGTGGTTATATATGAATACTTTAAACTGGGATGGAAAAAATGTGGATGTGTCTTAAAAATACTGTTAAAACTGACTTTCAAGACTTGACACAAGGATAGAAAATACTTTGAAGATATGCTTCAGGATTATAAAAAGAAATGTTGCTTTGACTGTTTTTCAATAACAAAAGCAAATTTGGCAGTATCAAAAGGCAGATTTGTATTTATTCTGTTAATTACTCTTGAAGTGTTTGTAGAACTCTATCGAAACCTAATTTTTTTTTTTTTTTTTTGCTTGAAATGTCCTTTTTCGATATGGGGAAAAAGAAAAATATTGCTCGTTCTGACTTATTAAATGACGTCTCAATTTGTGTAGTCTTAGCATTCCGCCAAAGCTAAATAAGTCTTCCTTTCCAAAACCACCAGTGAACTGAAATTCTCTTATTCTTTATTCTAGTTAGTTGTAGGGACACATTTTTACCACCTCTAGATGCTTTGGATGCTCTGTTTTGGTTAGTGTCATTACTTAGCTTGTTTCATGGACAGGGATTATATTCAATCATTAAATCCTAGGGGTTCTAGGAGCAGTGAAGCCTGATGTCCTCTGGCTTTGTCTTGTTAATGTCTTGGAAAGTTTTTGTGCACTGTGTGTTCATAAACTTTCTGTTTCCTTTTTTGTGCAGATTCCTAGGTGCCTTACAACATGTAAGCTCATCGTTGCCTTTTCATTAAAATGTCTACGAGTAAGTGTCCCTGTTTCCTTCAGGAAAAGTTCCATGTATGCAAGAAAAAAACTACTGCTAAATCACTTCTCTGGGTTAACTGCCGCACAAAATTAGACTTGATGTTTAGTTGGTGTCTTTACTTAACTGCCCACCTTAAATATAAACTTTGGGATCATCTAGGCTAGTTTAGGCCATGGGAAATGTGCCTTAAAACAGATGAGGTCAATTCAGAACTGCTAGATCTTTGAACTTTTTCCTCTTTCTGGGCCACAGAGTGTTGAAGTTTCTGTATAATTTTTTGAGTAATACTTAGGAATCCGATTTCTTCTTCTAAAGCAGAAATTTAGATGCTTAATGGATGACAGATGCCTAATAGATGACATTGCTTATTAGCTACAGCATTTAAATTCTAATTGCAACCTGATCTACTTCTCTTCTCTAGATGTTCCTCCAGCTGAATAATCTGTCATCTTGCCAGTCCTTTAGCAACTAGTACTTCAGGCACCTATTTTTGTGTGTCTGTTCCTCTGTCAACCCAGAGTTCCAACTCTGGACTTGCCAGCAGCAGATTCTAGGGGGTGAAGTAACCAGCACCTGTCTATCCAAACACCAGGGTGTCCATTCTGTCTGTCTGGGTGGAAAGCGCTGGGCTGGCTTTGTGTTTATAAACTTTGATTGATAACTGCACCTGTGTGGCTGCCAAGGTCAGGCTGCCTTTGGGAGAATGTTTTATCATCATGGGCACCTGGCTTGACGTAAGATCTAGGGATGTGGCCTGTCTTTCATGATACGGTTCTGGCAGTCTGAAAAGATGTTGTTGCAGGACATTGGCCTGCAGAGTCTAATCCGGTGACAGCTTTGCTTTCTGACAGCAGTTAGAAACTTGGACTGAGGAAGAAAGTTTAGACCCCATCTACTTTATCAGTGACTGATGTTAATACTTAATAAAATATAACTAATTTTTCCTGCTGATGAATATGCTGCTTCTGAGAGTCTGGAGTGAAAGATGTTAGAAATTCTTTACACTGGTTCTGTTTTGTAAAACAAGTACAGGTACAGTTTTCACAGATCAGTTTATTTTGACTTGGAGGAGAAGGGGTGGCTGGGAAGTCAGATGAGGTTGCTCAGGGCTTTGTCCAGACAAATAATCAAAACCTCTATTGATGCTGCTTGATGCTGACGGCGCAGAAAGAAGAGCCAGAGACAGCTGTTCAGGTTCAAAGGAAAGGAAGGAAGGGGCCAAGACCCACCTTCTTTAATGCTTATATACCCTTTTAGAAATCACTAGTCATTGGAGGAAATCAGTTCTTCCTCCTTCAACCACAGTGGTCAAAGGGAATGTCCATCAAGGGTCTGTGTCCATGAGAAAGGAATGCATATGATAAGATAGAGTTACAATAACATGGCTATGTTTACAGAACAATAACCTTGAAAACTAGCTACCATGGGATAGTTATTTTCAGCTGCAAAGAGCAAGGCAACACTCTATGGATAGAGACTGCATGGAGACTTTTGACAACCCATTTCACTGTCCTCATAGGGTGGAGTTTCTCTTTACATCTGGTCTGTACTTCTGTTGTTCCAATTTATGCCCATTGTCTCATAATTCTAACACATATCACTGTAAGCCACCTTGCTCCATCCCCTCAGCAACCTTACCACAGGCATTGAAGAGCTCCCCCAAAGCCAGCTCTTCTCCATATTGAGCAAGTCGGGTTTCTCAGCCTCTCCTTGCTGGGCAAGTGCCCCAGTTGTGGTGTTCCTCACACTTTCATTAGCAGAAGTGAACTGAAGAGCAGAGATATTGAACGGGTAGAAGGTGGAGAGATGTTGCAAGAAAGACTAGGGTAGATTGAAGGAAAAGAGAGTCTTTTGAGAGTACGATCATTCTGCTAGTATTGCCTCCCACCCTTGAAAGATGAGGAAAGATTATTTGTAAAGAGGAGCAGAGACAGCCAGCAATAGAAGTTTAATGTGCTGATTGCAGGTGGCACAGGAAAGAGCTGGAGCATCTGGGAAAATAGGCATGGCAGTTATTGGCAGGCTGCAAGGAAAGGTGGGGAAAGCTATGGGTTAGGCCTAATTGTCATGCTTCAGGACTTAGAGCTGAGACTCAGGTGATACGATGACTTGGTCATTGTAGCAACTTCAAGAGCAGCTATAAATGTAATGAGGATGTTTATGTATGCTGTAGTTCTTTGAGCTGAGTTTACTATCTTTAGCTGTCACTTATTGAGACTAAAGCTGCACAAATCTATATGCTTTCTTTTGCTTTAGTAAGGACTAAATGCCTGAATATATGATACCCTTTCTCCAAATCTTGCAAATTGGCATTTCATATTGCTAACCTAAATTTAAAATAACAGATTTAAAAGTAATTATAGAGATTTCCTCTCAACTCTTCCAGGGCCTTGACGTATCCTTGTAATGACACTGTTATGTTGACTAGAATATGCTTTTTCTTATTACCTATTGAGGTAATATTTTGGTTAGAATGCTCTGCTCTGGAATAATTAGAAGTAAAATGAGTCAATAGGATGTTTAAAAGGTATGTTACTTTAATCTGTCTAACAGTATTTTGAGCTGTACTTACTCTAAGACAACCATTTTGGAACAGAATGCTCTACTGCAAGATCTGACTAATGTAGGGGTTATACATGTTAGGTTATGTGGTATGTTTGAATATTTTGTGGTGGTTTGTGGTCCTTGATATCCATAAAATCACTGCTTGTACTCGTGACAGGGCTGCTAACATGCATAAATAACCTGTGCTCCTTATTTTTCACTTCCTGATGGATAATTTGTGTATTGCCTAAAACTCCAGATCCAGCAGAAGCTGTACACTGGAAAATATAAGTCTTCCTAGTGATTCGGGTAATAAAAATATCAATCATGCTTAGGCAAAGATGCTAAAGCTTTTCTATAGAAGTCTGTGTCATAGGATAAATGTGTATGGGTTTTAACCCGCACTGTTTCAAAGAGTTCTTTTGGTTGGATCAGAGGGATAGTTTGGTCTCCCTGTATGGATTTGGGTAGGAAAACGATGCTGAGATGCTTCTACTGTATAAATCCATAAATAGTGTGTTTGAAGGGGAAACATAAAAGCTTCAACAGCTGTTCTGAGCAACAGAGAAAAGGTCTAGGATTCAGCAACTGTTTAGAAGAGGATGGTGAAGACCTGCAATAATTTTTTATAATGACTGACTTAACATGAGGACAAATAGATGTCCTTTTGGCATACCTAACTGCAAGTACATAAGGGAACAGCTCTTTCTAGTTTTCGTCTGTATTATCTGTGTCACTAGCCCTTGTTCTTCTGGGGTCATCAACTTACTAGATGTCTGCCAGAAATACAATACAGCAGAGAGGAAGCAGTGTAGGAGGTTCCTGGAGTATGTGGAAGATAACTTCCTGACACAACTGGTGAGTGAGCCAACCGGGGAAGGTGCCCTGCTGGACCTGTTGTTTGTGAACAGAGAAAGACTTGTGGGTTCTGTGATGGTTGGAGGCTGACTTGGTCATAGCAATAACAATTCTCAGAGAAGTAAGCGGAGGGATCAACAGAACTCCCACCCTGGACTTCTGCAGGGTAAACTTTGGCCTGTTTGGGAGAGTGGTTGACGGAATCCCTTGGGAGGCAGTCCTAAAGGGCAAAGGAATCCAGGAAGGCTGGATATTTTTCAAGAAGGAAATTTTAAAGGTACCCATTTTTCTTCAAACTGTGAAATCTGGATTTTGCCCTGCTGCTTAGTCTCCCACTTGGCTATTATTTCTCTTTGAAAAAGCATGTTGGCTCTGCAAACTCACCTGCTCCCTTGACTGTACACTGTTATTGTGTGTGTTCTTGCATCATGGTTATTGGTGTCTCAAACAGTCTTATATTTTCCCTGGTTATGGAGATAGTAGAGAAAGTTGCCCAGGGATTAGTCTGAGGAAAATAGTTCTCAAGCTTTGACAGGAAACTTCATGACATGCTGGAGGCCAAATGCTATCCAAATTGCTCATCTGAAGCACTAACTGGAAAGATTTGAAGAAACATGCTGGGCTTTGAATAAGGCTTCTGAATCCTTAATTTTATGGATAATGTTTTTGAATTCAGTGGAATTACCCCACTCCACCATGCAAAAGGAAGACATGTGAATGTGACTGGTTAATTTTTATTCTTCAGTTTAAGAGTTCTTCCTCAGTATGTGGTTATGTGCTGTGCTGACTACTTATATAAAAATGTCAAGTGTTTTATCCCCTTTCTAAACTGGGACACTGCAGAATGATATCTAAAAGGATTGTTATCTTGATGGTCTCAGAGTCCCTGTCCAAGCAGAGATTTGGGTATGGCCCCCTGTCCTACATATTTACATGGACAATAGCTAAGCTTGTTGGTAGATGCTTTGCAATCTGTAAGCACCTAGCTGCAAATTCATGATCTCTCACTCTTAGACAAAATGAGGATGTCTCAAAAGCTCACCTGAAGTGAAATGGGAATAGGAAGTCAAAAAGGAGACCATGTGCTCTGGTGTCATCTTTAATCTGTTTACGTCTAATAGACCTGTTTCCACTGAAGCTGATGGAAAAATTGATTTGCTTAATGGAATATATTTGTCTTAATTATATCCTTGTTTTATTTACATGCTCTGAATCTATTATCACCTACTTCTAGAAATCCCCAGGTGGGTGAGATTTTGTTGGACTGTTCACTGTAAAAGCAAATACATGAAAGCAAGATTGTACCCCAGGCAGCTCAGAATTTCAGCACTGTCATTTAACAAGTGGATAAGTTGAGGGGACAGGTACCCTCAAGTTCCCCTCTCCCTGCCCAGTTGTGGGTTTTTTTTTTTGTTTTTTTTTTTTTTTTTTGTTTTTTTTTTAATTTGAAAGCCTGGAGCAACTGGTAAAGCACTGGAACTGTAGTTTCACTTCTAAGGTAGAGCATAAAACATGCAACTTCTAGGTTCTCATTGAGCCAATGAGTTTATATATTTTTTTTTTATTTCCACCACTTTCCATTTCTTTTTCTGTCTGTGTGTGAACATTTATATGAAACTTTTATGTTTCCTACATTCTATCCTTCGAATGACATGGCTGCCACCAACTGCCCCAGACCTAGTTTCCATTGCTGTTTTGGTAGGGGCTGTTCAAGAACTGCTCTGCCCTGTACAGTGTGAGCACAGCTCCTCAGGGGTAACTGTGCCATGAGCAGCAAGGTGTAAGGGCACAGCATTTCCACATCAGCCCATGACCTCACGAGTGTGAAACCGCACGCAGAAACCAAAAGGGTACCAGGTTCAGAATGTGCCTTCCTGTTTTTCTACTGTTTTTTGACTTGAACTTAGAGTGTAAACAGACCTTTGTTTTTGTTCCTTTTGCATAGCACATGTCTCTGTGATAGCTTTGTCCATCCAACTAGCAGTAGAGAAGTGAGACTTTTTCTCTTGAGCACCACTGCAAATATGGTAGTCTTCCACCCTTAAAATCTGTAGGCCAAGCTCAAGCTCTTTGCTGAACATAGTTGACTGACCCCAAGCAGTATTTTTGTTTGAATAAAGGAATGTAGGTTTGGCTTTTTTTTTTATTTCTAATGAATATTTCAAACATATGCAATTTATTGTCCTGTTATGACACTGTAAAATGAATTTTAATTTTTATTAATCTTTCAATCTTAATATCCAAGAAATAATAAAACAAAGCAGAAAGTATCTTAAAAATATCCAACCAAACAAAAACCAAACCCAAAAACTTGCTGTATAATTTACATTTTTCAAATAGCTATAAAAGCAGAATTAGGCCAGGCTGGTGGGCTCATCAAAGGTCATATATAAACTGCTTCTTTGGAACAATTTGTTAATAGAATATCAAGTATCCAAAATAATGCGTGGTACGTTCACCTACACTAGTTTTTACCATCTCTGGTTTTGCATTCATTGGTATTTGTGAACTTTGGTATGAAAAAAACAAGTTGGATGAAATCTGTACTGAAATACCGAGTGCAAAACAGTAAATAAAAAAATCAGTTTAAAAGCAACTTATATAATGATGTAAGAAATTTGCCATAAGTTGAAATTTTGACCTCTGCACTGGATAGCTTTCTGAAAATATGCTTGGTTTTGTCAGATGTTTTTTACTTGCTGGGTAAATTTCTTCTCACTTTATACAGGATATCAGCGAAAGTGGTCATAAGTTTCTTTGTTTCTGTTTCTTGTGTAACTGCCATTGACTTTCAGGCAGTGGAAAACAGGAGAATTGTATGTATTCAGAGGTCAAATGTATAAATTCGCTGTCCAATAATTGAGTAAAATTAGGGGCAATCAAGATTGCTAAGGAAAGCATTCAGTGCCTGGTAAATGAGAGGATGCACAAAGGATGAATTATATCCATGCAAAACCAGTACGAGATAGTTTTTAAAACTAAAACGATAATTATTTTACATGCAATATTCAGTTCCTGTTCCAAAGGCAGGTTGACAAAGGGTTTTGTTTCAGTAGGACTCTTCAGATGGACTCTTCTGCGTTGTTTACTGTGCTGCTGTGCAGCCACTGGTTTCTATTATCAGCATAAACTGAAAGGGGAGCGCCAGCCCTGTTCCACACACCAGATCTGTAGTGGATACAGGCTTCCCTGCATTTCTTAACTGTTATTTTCATAATGTTCACATCCTTTTACCGCAGACACTTACTGCAGAATTTGAATGACTCACCAGTAGGATTCTGGAGCCAGTTTGGGCCAACCAGTAGTCATAACAGGTTTTTGTTCCGTGTAGACAAGTAAAAGCGTGGAATGAAATATAAACCTTGCAAGTCAGATCCACCAATATTGATGGATATCGAAACAAGGGGGAATGTGGATGCCCAGGATTATATTTCTCCAGACCCAAACCTTGTATTTTCGTCATGTTCTCCTCTCTTCTCCCAAGCAATCCCTTGTTTTCAGTTCACAGGAATATTTTTTAGACATATTGAAGCCCTTCAGGGATTCACTGGGTTACCAAGAACAGACAAGGTCCCTGCCATCAGCTTTCCAAGCAAAGGAAACAGAAAGAGGTAATATATTGAGAAATGAAAAAATAAATCCAGGTTAATCTGCTTCTTCTCAAGCTGGAATGAATTCAGATGTCCTGTGGCAGTTGCAAGCAGAAGCTGTAAATGTATGGAGCATGTTAAAAATTTCTGGTTTGAATAGTATACACAGCTTGAACTGACAAGATATCATAACTTACTGAATGAAGAGGGACTAGGAAATGTTAGCTGCTAAAATGTCTTCAGGTACAAGTGAAGACTATTTTATTTTATATTTGCTAGAGCTTAGTGTGACAGACTGCAGGTAATCCAGGTACCCAGGAACCACAAAGGCCCATCCTTGATGCAAAGGGTTTTCTTGTAAAAGGTAATGTTCCTACTTCAAGGTCTAGAAGTGTTAGGGATGCACAAAGAAAAGGTGGATGGAATTTGAGCTTTGAAAAAGCAATTTACTTTTGATGTCCCTCATTCTTAGAAACAGCAGAGTTAAGTGAATTTCTTCCTCTCTTTTTCCCCCCTCCAAATTTAGTTTAGTTGAATACAGGGCATGGAAAAACTTCAGCCTTGTTAATCTTACAAAATTAGAAATTTGTTTTCAATTCATTATAAAGAGAAGTCTCTGGATAGAATTAAAGGTATTGTTCAATTGTTGGAGATACCTTTTCTGATCTTCCAAGCTAAGTAAAACTAGAAAGAGAAATAAAGAACAAAACTTTTTTGTTTGCCATCCCACTTTCCTGCTTTTAGTCACTGATTGTACAGAGGTACATTTATGTATGTTTATACACTTAGATTGACAGTATGGGACCAAGAGCTCTTAAAGTAGTCATCTTCTAAGCCTAGCTTCTTTCCCCCCCCCAAACAAAATTAGAAAACTCTAGGTTTATACTTTAAAATCTGTGCCTTGTATTCTGAAAGTCATATTCAAGATCCTTAATTTATGTTTTTAAATCACAAAATGCTGAGCTCTGTGAGTCCCTAACCAGCACAATACTAACGACTTTAAAGGCTATTTATTTGGAAAACTTCTAGATAATAAAAAAGTGGAGGCTTAGTGGAAGGTCCCTACATTTTTTTTTTTTTTTTTGGTGATAGCCATACAATTGAATGTTGCTTGTTCGTTAGGGATTTTTTTTGTGCTGCTGTACAAAAATACATCAAAAATACAGATACATCAGTAAACAGCAACCAAAATATCACAACTACTTGGATGTGTTTCTCTTCCCCAAGCAGCCCACATTGCATATGAGACATCCTGAAAAATGTAAAGGTTCTATTCTTAAGATATTTAATTGCATACAGTTCATGTTCAGCATTGTTTTATTGCAAATGACTCTCTCAGAAATTAAACAAACTAGGTTGTATTTCATAATTTCTGCTGTTTCAGGTTTTTTCATGCTGGTTCCTTTGTTGGTGTTGATAACCTTTGTCAAATTTCTAGAAAGCTGAAAAAGTGTGTCCAGGAAACACTGGAGAAAATTTGGTAACAACTGTAACTTTCTGTAACCATAAACAGCTAATTTAAATATTCTTCACTGTTAAGTGGCCACCCTTAAACCTGGTACTTTGGAGGCAGATTATAAAAATGGGTTGGCTGTCAGTCATTTGTGACCCTCTCCCCTTATTTTGGATCAACTAATAGGACAAGAAAATACATTATAGCTGAAGCCCCTAGGGACAAGAGTGCGAGAGAAGACACTATAGATTATGCCTTCAGGGAGTACAAGGTTCCTGTTGCAGTCTCTGCTGTAATGGATGATATTTAAGAAATGCCATGTGTTATCATTAGAATCCATAGGTTTATGTAGGTGTCTACATTTTTCCCCTCTTTGTTCTAGATCTAGATTTTTTAGACATCCTTAAGTTCTGGGCTGATATTTTGTTAATTGGAGTGCAGTCCATGAAACTGAGAAATGGTGTTTCAGTTACAAATCCTAGGGAAGGGAGTTACAAATCCTAGGGAAGGGAGTTACAAATCCTAGGGAAGGGAGTTACAAATCCTAGGCAATTTGATCTCATGGAGTGGAGGGTAGAATGCCAGTAACCCCTTGGGCAGGAAGCCATGTGTTGGTGTAAGACAGTCCTGGCTGCCAATGTTTGTACTGGTAAACACTGCTGCTTTTATTTCTTATCATTTCTTATGACTTCCCTGCTTATTGAGATGTCTTCCTGAAAACTGCTGCATTCAAATGGAATAAGTTACAAGAATATTTTAAAGATTCCCTCTGAGCTATTGCTCAGCGTGGGCAGTAACAGCTATTTCTGTTAATATGGGGGAGTTTCCCCAAGGCAGCTATTCATACCTTTGCAAAATGTTTTTACAAAGGCCTGCACAGTCGCTTTTTATACTGCAGTAAAAGTTTGTGGTTTAAACCTCTTAGAGGATGCTTTATATGTAACAAGACTGAAGCTCCCCTTATGTGAATTCTGTTAGTGGCCAGGGAGGTTCTTTGCATTTTTATTGTAAGGTTGAAGAAGTACAGTGAGGTGGTATTTAGCAAAGATGCTAGTTAAGAAAAAGATTTATAAAGTGTTATGTAATCCATTCAGAAGCAATGTTTCCTTAGCTGTCTTCTCTAGATCTTGGAGTAACTTTGTTTAGAAAGCTTATGAAGCATCATGCTACACAAGTGTGATTGCTTTAGTTATTCATGAGCTGTTGAACCCAGGTACTGCTCTATTTCAGCAGGCAGTCTACTACATATGCCCTCATTGCCTTTTGTTCTAAATTAGTCCAACTATGTTTTATCTCTAACAGGTCAAAAATAATGCTCAGGAGTAAAATTTAGAAGGTTGTCTGTTACCTTGTGCAATGACTCATCTAGAGAAAAAAAATACTAAACCTGGTTCTCCTGACACTTGCTACCAATGGATGGCCCTCTGATTTCAGCAAATGTGATCCTTATTTTTCTTTATGATGTAGGACAAACAGATTGCCTTGTAGATGGAAAGTCTATTCTGATAGTAAAACCAAAGTCAAAAAGGCTCATTTGGGGCACATTGTGCTCCAGAAATGTAACTGCAAAACCAAGATAGTGCAAACCAGAGTTCTAGTTGCAACTGTGATAGTGATAATTTCTGATCTTGGGTGATAAATTTCAACTCTTACTCCTTTCCTGTCTTCTAACTGGCTTGTAGCCTTGTCCATAACAGTAACCTAAATGTACCTAAGGAATGAAACAATTTTAAGCAAAAGTTGCAAACTACATGAAAAAGCACTAAATCTGTTTTAATCTATCTGGCCTTGGTTTGCTTAATGTTTACTTTCTGTCTTCTCTTATCCTCTCTCACTTTTTGTCACTAAATACATCAGCAAAAGAAGTATAAAGCTGAGATGAAGTCTGAAGATTGCCCCTTGCATTGCTAGAACTTTCCTCTGAAGAGTTGTCCTGAGATTTCTACAGTTCATCTTCTGGGTATACATCAGTCTGACCTCTGAGTTTAATGCTGAGTGAATGGAGAAAGGCTAAAACAATCAGGAGCAGGGTCACTGCATCTGTTATGACCAGCAATAATAGTCTGAACCAAAAGCATCCAGTTCCTTTGCATTATACCCTTAATGTCAACCAGGCTTGCCTCTGTGGGCTGTACTTAGTTACCTTGAATCCTTATGGGAGATAAATGGCAGGTGCAGCTTGGAGAGCACCACCAGATTCTACTGTAATTCTGGACTATCTGAGCAACTTTCTTGTGAATACATCAGACTGAGAAACTACAGAAAGAGTAGAGTTACACATGCCAGTGGTGATTGTGTCAGAGTTTGGAGTGGATGTATCTGTACTCTGGTCTCTGTGCAAAACTAAGAAATAGGACTATCTGAGATTTGACTGTAGAGCTGCCTATTGTCAAGTGACAACTGGTTAAAAATGCCATTTTCACAATATATTCTCAAGAATTTTTTTTTCAGTTCTAAACTTGTTTACAGCATTTTTATCATAGGATGAATGTTACTTGGTTTTGGAACAACACATAATTACAACCAGCTTATTTTGCCAAAAATGGCTTTTTCTGAAGTTTCTACTTGTGTGAAAATTAACTTTTTAAGGTGGCTTAATTGGCCTCCTGTCACACTAGATTTTACTCTAGGACTGCTAATTTGGCATTTGGGGGTACATTTAGATTGTCACTTGTAAAAATGAGAGACAAATGAGGCCTTTGAGTCTATTCCAATTTTAATTTTTATATAAGTGCCTCAAAAGCCCACAGCAGCCAATTCCCATCTCAGGTTTTCTAATCAACAAAATATTTCTAACATTGTATGTATCTACTTATCTATATGTTGTGAAATCAGGCCCAGCTTTTACTGGTTTTGCTAGGTAAATAATTACCACATCAGAGTGTTAACACTGTAAGACATTGTATGGTGATAAAAAAGGCAGTAAAAAATGTATATAGATTTTCATTTTAAATACCTCATGAGAAGTCTTGGCAGCTTTGTCAGCCTCTCACAGCAACAGTGGTGAGAGAGAGCATTTGGCTCAAACAAAAATATGATCTCATTACATAGGACAGGAATATAGAGTGAAGAGAGAAAACACTCTGTACAAATTTTAGGTTCCATTTGAATCTGTGACATGTATTTAAACTTGTCTTCACAGCATCCTCACTTGGGTTGAATCTCTTCAATAATATCTGACTTGAACAGATCCCCAGTGAACAGTGTGTCTTCTTGCTGCTGCTTTGCTTCCTGCCTGGTAGTGGAAGGCTTTTACACTTATTTTGGTACTTTCCTCTTGCCGACTTTTTGCATTAGCATCCGACAGAGCAGATTTTCATCCGAAACCTGTATGTGAGAAGCCACGTGTTCTGTATGTGAGAAGCTGCAAGTGTTCAGATGACATTTCAGCTGAACCTATCTTTAATGTTTTAATCCTGTGTGTTTAAAAAGAAAAGTAGGAACACACAAGAAAAGTACATTCATGAAATGGTGTTGATTTATATTAGTAATTTGAATTTATCCTTTTTTTGTCATCTTAAGTCAATTCTAGACAATCCACACAGCCAGTGCAGTTATTCTAATTCTGTAGCATATTTTGTGTTAGTAATGGGTGGAAATTCTGGGACACCATACCCACAGTTGATCTAGCACCTATGTGTTGTTCTAATACGTCAAAGATCTCACAGTCGACTGATTTCCCTGGCTGGGGATTCCCCAGGCACAAGAGAATCTGCAGCTGGTGCTCTCTGCATTGCTGTCTTTCTGCATGAGCACTGTGCTGCAGCTGCTCACAGGGAGCCTGTCGGGACCGGCCACCAGGCATGAACACCAGGGCGCCTCTGTGGCCACGCTGACTCTCATGCAGCAGTTTGTCTTTTTGGACTCTGCTTGAATCCTAAGTGCATTAGAAATCCCACTTCAAAAATCAGAAAAGGCAAAAAAACACCTCCCTCCACAAATTTTTGACTGCAGTGATCCACAGGTGGTTTGGATTACTTGAGTATCATCTGAACTCTTTGAGTTATATAAGAAATATCTCCCTCCCATGCTCTACTGCATATGGCCAACATAAAAGCTTAGGACTTAGGATGTTAGGCACATAAATCCCATAGAATTTTAGTGGAATTTAGGATATTATTTGGTCTCCCTTGAAAAATTAATTCTAAATCTCTGCAGGATTAAGGAAACTCCCACTGTGAACAAAACTTTTTCCCAATAATGCACACCTTTTTCTGAAGCTTCTAGCCACTGTTACAGTGTTCAAAATACCACTTCATGCCTGAGGAGGCTGACAGAAATGTTTTAATGTTCCCCTCAGTTTGGTAGACTGCAGACTGGTCTAATTTACAGCAGCAATTTCTATTGCCCCATGAAACTTTGGATTTGCCTTTCATTTGAGTTAATAGAATTCATATAACTATATTAAGTGTTGCTTGAGGCAAAGAATATATTAGATAAAGGCTACAACAGGGTGTTTTCCTCTTATTTTTTTAAAATAGTGAATTAGGTGGTTTCTAGTGTTGTTTTAATTGATGTGCTGTAAAATGTATGTTTTACTTAAGTGAACATCCTCCCTGTTTGTGAGAGCATTTCAGGCTTTAAAAATCCTAGGAGTTACAATAGCCATCTTAAGCAATATTGCCAATATTTCTTCATCCCAAGGCTCTCTTGCCTCACTCAACACAACTGTTCTGCCCTCCAGGTTGGGCCCCTGCAACTGCATGTGTCTGTCCCATCTTTTGCTTTCAAGATAGGGCAGTTCACGTGTAGTGTTAACTATTGCAAAAGAAGTTGCCAGGCATCTCTCAGTTGCAGAAGAGTTCTGTTCAAGATACTACTTCAGTTTTATGTTGCTATTAGCTGTCAGCTATCAGCTTGCAGCTCTTGCCCTGTTCCTTTCCTAGCTGAGCTAGCTGCATTCCTGTCTCCCAGAGCAAGACTCTCCTGGTGCTGTTTGGCTTCCAAATTATTTACACTGAAACATCCTTGTAGGAATGGAAAGAAGCAAAGGTCATGTTAACAGCCCCATGTTAAAGGTCAGCAATACCATGGTAACAGTGGAAATCCATCCAGCTGCCTGCAGAAAAGCTGAACCCCTTATGAAGAGGAAACAACACAAATAAACAGGGAGACAGATAAAAAGCAATATCTTAGCCCTAAGCCACGTGTCAAGTGAAAATGTAACATTTGTGAGCTTGTTGGGTATTTCCTATGCCTAGCTTTGAACTGCTTTGCTCAAAATAAAAGCCATGGCAAATATTTAAAACAATAAGTGCTTTGTAAATGTTCTGCCTCTCAACCAGAGGCTTTCTTTTTACTGCAAGCGTGTAATGCAGCCAAGTGTTGTTTAGTATCCTTCCTGTGCCTTAAAGTGTGACTTTTATGGGTGACGTTACGTTTATGGGTCTTTGTTCATCCTCGGCCTCATGTACCCCACTGCTGCTTCCTCTGAGGCTTTGCTGCCACACCACAGGGTGTTAATTTCCTGTTTTGAGTCTGTCACAGACAAATTCAGAGCCTCGATTAAAACACAACACACAGATACATGCTGCTGACAAAGGCACTAATAAAACTCCAAAGTTTAAAGGTGGCCCTGGTGTTTCCTCACTGAAGCAGCATGGGGACCTTTCACCTCTTGGAGACATGCTGCTTGCAAGAGTTTCTTTTCTTTTTAATTAGGGCTTGCCTGAATGACTCTTAGCAAACTGCTCTAGCATTTGGTGTGTTTGGTTTATGGACGTATTGACTATAAAACATGCACAGCTTACTTGAGTTTTTGTGGAAAAAAAACCCAAAAAAACCAACAAACCCAAGCGAAGACTTATGAAACTTAGAGGAACTGCAAAGGAAAAAAAAGGCTTAAACAGAAAGCATGTTGATTACAGTGACAGGTCTGGTATGTAGACACATGCATGGGCATCTGCGTTTCCTGACCTCTTATCTTGGTCGCTGAGCAGAAGAGGTGGGGAAAAATAGGCAGTTTTTTCTGGCTTTGGTGAAAATTCTTCCTTTTGCCCTCACATCCAGCAGTGAAAAACTTAGAAATCCTTACTTAGGCATGAATTTCTACAGGGTTTTGCCTCACTTGTTTAGCAGTGTTTTAGCACACTTATTTTAGACTATCCAGTAGAGTCACAGATCTAACTTTTCCTATTACCTGGTACATGTTTTTTTCTAATATTTAGTGTGATGTGTTGTTCCTAGCACCACTGTAAAAGCCCTTCCCCCTATATGAATTCTGCACACGTTTGCAATATTGCATTTTAAACCTGGATTTGTTCTAATGTAGGCCTTGTTATTTTCACACCGTGTTGGGACTTTTTTTTCCTGTTTCCAGTAAAATACTACTTATTTCTGTATCCTAATTAATTTTAACCTTTACAAGTTTATTTGGAAGCTGAAGTTTCTTTCCTAGTCATTCTGATGTATGACTGCTAGTTTGCATGTCTTCTACAGCTACTCAGAAAGCCAAATACCTCATCAGAGTTCCCTCATAATCAAGAGTGAAATTTTTGAGTCTTAGAAATCTCTCTTGCAATATACCTGGTGTTTAACTAAACTTAATATAATTATATCTGGAGAACAAATATTGTAGCCTGATTTCTTGCAGATATGGCTGTGCCCCTCTCCCTCATATCAAAGGAAATAAAATCTCTTCATAGCCTCTGGACAGAAACAGCATTTAAACTCTTGTAGCATCTCTCTCTGAACATCCTAACTGGCTGTTTTTAAGACTGTCAGGTCTTCTTTCCTCCTCATCCTCCAGTGTCCTATATTTGAGCTTACCTGAATGACTTCCTTCTCACCTCTCCTGTACACTCCCCTTCAGTGGTGCCCTGTGCCCACACCCAACTTTTATGCCCTCAAAATCAAGTCCCAGTGTGGCTGGAAGGATGACTTCAGGCCTGTTGCATGGAAAGAGCACCTGGAGGGGTTAACTCGCACTTGCTGCAGATGCTGCGTGTCACCTTGTGCACTATTTGCTGATATTGGATGAATGAAGTTAGCTGCAAACCACACATTTCCTCTGCTTTTCTGCTGCAATATTTCCTACGGCTCAGGTTCATAGCCTTATGTTGTGCCTAGGGGTTCCTGGACCCTCTGTATCTGCTGCCTTGCAGTAAAAGGAAGAAACTGCAGCTGCAACTTAACTACTGCTTATGATCTACCCAGCGAGGCCATAGTACTTAGCTGAGGGGAGCAGGAAAGGTGGTCACACCCTCAGTGGCTCAATAAGTGACTTTGTGTGCCTCTAAAGACACCTTGCCAGGCCCTGTTGGCCAAAACCAAACAATTATTTTTTGTTTTAAAGCAGTGCCCTGCACCAAGTAAACTTCTGCAGGATTTTGTGTGGATCTGGCTAAATCTTGATCTCATCTATTTGAGCTGCTTTACTTCATCTTCTCCTCCCTTTACCTTTCAATCAGCTGTGCTTTGTGCCCAAGATTTTCTCTTCATTTTTGTCCAGTTTGCTTTTCTCTTTGGTGGCTGCTTCCACATTTCCCCATATAGCTTGTGCTATTCCATCTAAGTCCTTTCCAAGGAGGAAGAAACTAAACCAAACCAAAATGCTGCTAAGAGCTGTTGTGGTGTATGTTGTTTCTGCAAACTGTTGCTGTCCTAGACTGCCTTTCTGGCTTGCCTATTTAGATGTCAGTGTGGGCACTTCATGGATAGGAAACTATTCTTGCAAAAGTTGAGTGTGTCAGACTTCCTCAGAATAGGTGCATTTTTTGGGCAACAAATGTGATTATTAATTCCATGTAAGAAGCTGGTATATTTCTTAGTATAGACTATACTCTGTATGTTCTACAAAAGAAAAGGAACTAAAAACACAGTACTTCTTATAGGGCTTAAGGCTTAGTTGTTGAAACAAGTTCCAAAATTCAAATTCCAACTAAGAAAATTTTAAGCCTAATGCTTTTCTCGAGTGCGGACAGACTTTTGGTGCTACTAGCCCTTTATAAAATAAAACATTGCAAAAGATGTCATAATCAGAAATGCAGACATGCCCTTTGTACTTACAGTATATCTAAGATGAAATGGGATGTGATGACTCTGCGCTCCTAAGCTGTAACTGGAAAAGGTAGGGAATGAAAAGCTACTACAAAACTTCCAGCTAAGTTAGAGCACTCATAAGGCATTCTTAAGTCTCCCTGAGGTTGGGTTCAGTTCATTTTAAAACACTCTCCTATCTTTAAAGATGTCCATTTCTGCTTTCAGAATGTGTTGTTACTTGCTATGGCTGAGTTGACCTAAGGATTGGTAGGAGAATTAAGCTGTAAGTCTTCTGAGGCAGCAATTCTTTGTTTGACTCTGCACTATATAAACATCAATATGGGTGGCAGCCCATAAATGAGATCTATGCACACCGCTATATATGTATGATTCAAGTGGTAGATGAGTGTTCTGCATTGTTCAGTCTTCAGTTCTGAAATGGTACATTCTTCATTGGTCATGCCTTCAGAGTTTCATCTACGGAGAATAGTACTTCATAGTGATAAGTTTTTTAATTTTTATTTTTAAAATCTGGAGTTAACAGTGTGATAGCCATTATATAGCTGGGATGAGCTGTGTAAGAATGAGAAATGTGATTCATGTTTTAAATGAGTTAAATGTGATGCTTTCCATATGTAGGATATATATCCTTCCCTCCGCATTATGACTAAGACACAGATCTCATGCAAGTCATGGGTTCTATGTTTTTTGCAAAACATCTGTGACTTCTGACCTTTCCAGGCTTGCGCACATATGAGCTAGAGCACTGATGTGCTTGCAAACTGTGGAATAATAGAGTAAATCTTGGAATGCATGAGAAAAGCTAATGGAGCTGGAGGCCAGTGGCAACACTGGGTGACACAAAAGGCCAGACCAATTTCCCAAGGCATTGAGTTGTTTTAGCTAGACCAACTGCAACGGAGGCATTGTCAGGGTTGCTCCATTTTCTGAGTTATGCAGCTACCGTTACTAAAGGTATTCAAGTGTGAGAATGATATTAAAGCAAAACACTGGGGCTGTTCCAAACTATTTTATGTTAAAATCATATGTAGCACAAGCTGTGTCTACAGTGCGTGCAGTATTGGCTAATTCCTGAAACAGACCTGTGAGTGCTGGCTGTCAGTGTGAGGAACACAGAATGAAGCAGCATCATTCAAATCCTCCAATTTTACTTCAAATAGTGGGGTATTAACAAATTCCATCAAAGTATCAAAAGCGTTTATCTGTTCTGACCCCATTTTAACTCGGACCCTTGCCTTGCTTATCTCCTGGCTCCTCAGGGCTGCACTTTTCCTCTTGTCCAAGAGTGTACATTCTTTCTCTTTGAAAGCCTTCCCTGTATTAATAGTTTTTCTTTGTAAAACTGTCTCAAAACTTTGTTCACTTCTGTTTCTGCCCCCTCTCACTTCTTTGTAACCAAGCCTAAACACCTCTTATACAGCCAGCCTTCATGCTTCTATTTGTAGCACTTTACCTGTTCCTGTAACTGGTGGTCCTGTTTTCCTACTAAATGATTTCCTGATATTGTCCTCTCCTCCCTACTTCTCCAGAAGCCTCCAGTATGGGCCCGTTGAAGGGAAGCTGCTACCATTCTTCCAGTATGAAAAAGCTGAATGGAGAAAAAGCACACACTAAACCACCCAAGTGTCTAGAGATGGCATCTCCCTCAGATCAGCTCTGCAGAGAGGTCTGCACCAAACTCCCTGGAAGAAGGAACTGTCTTCTATAGTGTATAGACAAAAGTGCTGATTGCTAAATGCTTTAAAGTGGATCACAGCACTGCCTCAACTGCATTAGGATAGTCACAGTCCTGATTTGCGGTATCTGCAAGAAGTTAGATGACAGATTGAGCTTTTTGTGTCATTCTAAGAATGTTTTGCAGTGTGTCTCTATCAAGGTTTGGCTAATGTGTTGGAGATGTAGCACAGCTGCAGGATATTTTTGCTTGCATGCTATAAGAATGTTCTTTCAATCTATTTGCACCTTGTAAGCTGAATTTAACAAAAATTCCATCATTAATTTTTTTTGTAGAAATCTAAGTAGGTGATGCAAGATAATAGCCTAGTGCCAGGAAAATCGCTGAACTTACAGAATAAATCCATTGAGCTGTAGGCTTCCAAGGGTCATCAGCTTGATCACAAGCAGGCTGAAGAAGGGTTGTAACTGCTTTTCTAGAAGCTGGGGGCAAAAGCGGACCCTAAAATGATTTGATTTTTGTAACAGGCTATGATACGGAAAAGGTTGCGATCCTCAACTTACACACTGTGGACCTTCAGACTGGTGAAAGCCTTATAGTTGCAGAGGACACTTGATATTTGCCCAATAAAAATCCTGCTAATATTGCTATGACAGGAGTCACTAGATGGCAACATTACCTGTACTCTTTACAAATACATGTGTATGGGCATTGTCCAGCCTTTGGAAGAGGTGTGCCTTGCTCTGTGGAGATCTTTGTTCTTCAGTGGGAGCTCAGGACAGCTGTAGGGGCTTTCCAACCCCTTTCCGAATGGGGAGATTACTTGAGTTCTGATAACTGCACACAGAGTCCAACAAGCCACTCTACCCACCAATTTCTTTTTACATAACTGCCAGAAGCAAAGAATGATTTAGTGTGTATGTATCCTACTCAGCTGTGCCTGCCATGAGTGGGAAGTTGTATGGGGGGCGGATGGGAGGTAGGTAGCAGTCAACTGGAGGTGTTTCTGTAGCCCCACTCACCTAAATCTGCCAGCAAATGTGAATTAAGACCCCTTTTAATCTTTTGACTGCAGGCTGTACTGCCAGGGCTGCACATCTGCTACTACTCAGAGAAGCTGAGAGTATCCCTCTTCATTCTGGGCTTGGCAGGTTTCACACATGGTTCTGATTTTGTGTGAAGCTGATTTTAGGTATGCACCATAGAGCTTGTGCGAATCTACCAAAAAACATTAATAGGATTTCAATTTAGGATTTCAGTACCTCTGTGAGAAGTGTGGTTAAGAATAATTCTTGAGATTTAGCTGTTTACAGTTGATTGAGAAATTTGCTACATAAAGTATGTGATATTAATAAATCTGAGTCCTGGATTGGCTCATTTTGTTGAAGATTTTCTTGTTAGAGTTCTGTAGCAATATTGCAATAAAATTTGGGTTATTTTTTAAATTCAAATTTTCATTGACAAATTTATGCCTGGTTGTCTGGAAATCACAGAACTGCTAAAGTCTCCTTTCTTTCTGCCCTGTTTACTGCAGATGTTGTTTCTATTATTAACAGTTTTGACTAAAAAATGTAATTGAAAAAATCTCCGAAAAGTCCTGATGCAGTTAATTATGTCCTCTTAATTTACACTTGAATGTAAACTCATAATTGAGTTCTGAGAGTAAATGCAAAATCAATCAAAACTTCCCCTTATTAACTTTTATTAAATTATTACAGTTTGGGGTTATTTATTTTAAATAGTGAAACTTCTAACAACTGTAAAGAATATTATTTATAATAGATTAGTAGTTTTCCTTCTCTTCAAATTGTTCAAAGTTTTCCACTGTATTGGAGACATTGTACTTTTTGTTCTTGCAGCTACATATCCTACCAGGAAAGCCCATCCCAGGCTCACATGTGGGACAGCCTTTTCTCAACTCTATGGTTAGTAGAGTAAGTCTGAGAAACATTGGTTTTCCCTCACCTGCATCGTATTTTCTATTTGTGAACTAATTCTTCTTGAAGAAAATTCAAAAGTGTAAGTAACACACCCGTGAAATGGGAAATACTGTTAGGCACAGCTTCATTTTGTAAATAAACCATAAAAATACTGACTCCTCCCCCCCNACCGTCCCCCCCCCCCCCCCCCCCCGAAGAAAATAACTTACACAACCCCTTTGGAGGTCACTGCATTTTATCTTGTTATCCTGAAAAGAAAGCAACTTGTGCAATATGAGCTATAGAGTACTATAGATTGAGCCACACAGCTGTGCTCCTCCCCCCCCATCAGTCCCTTAACCTCCTATGCTGCTGCTCATATCCCTGGGTTTCATGCATAGACATTTAGGCAGAACATCTTACAGGGTTCAAAGTAATATTTTACTAGTAAAATGCATCAAAGCACGACAACTGTTGGAGAAAGCATTTGTCTATCAAGCGGCATTATTTCTCTAGCAAGTACTAACAAAAAAGAGGGGATATCCTTTTTTTCCTTCTGAAGTGCTGAACATACTTAAAATACTTGCTTAAAATACTAAAATTGTATTCATTAGCAACAACACCTACATGGGCTGCTTGCCCTGTACTTAGTAAGCTGCTGGATTCAAGCGGTGTTACTGAAAGCCCCTGCTGTGGGCTTCCAGGCCAACTTCCTTTGCAGAGCACCAGGATTTTTTGTGACTCTTATTTGCCCTTGGTGTGGGCCCCTGGTGAGCACTAGTGCTGCTGCTCCTCATATTGAGTGAGGAAATTGAAGTGTATTCGAATTAGAAACAGATGACTGGAATTTAGAGATGAGTTAAAACTGCTATAAGCAAAGGGTGAGAGTGATATAATTAGTCTGGCTTGAGCTGTGTTTGCTTATGGTACATATCAGAGTAATTTTTTATTGATTTAAAAAGTAACCAGAGAAACATTAAATCAGTGCAGATACAAACATAATTCTTGGATTTGAGCTTTACAGTTCACTCGTAGATCCAAAATGTCCCAGAGGAAAATGCCAGAGCCTGATTCTCTTCTGGTCCGTTTCTTGCACAGATATAATTTCAGTGGAATCAGTAAGATGGTTTCAAACTGAGATGGGAATTAATAAATGACATTGGAATTATTTCCTCTCTGCCTGCTGAAAATTGGTTAGCCTCATGGCTTTAATAATGAGAAAGTTAAAATACATGATAGAATCTGTCTCCTTAATTTTTTACAAATTTGAGTCACTTTAAGCTTGGATCCATCTGCTTTAAAAGCTTGAATTTGACGATGAGCTTCTTTGTTTCTGCGGTAATCTCTTTATTATCAACATCCTTAAAGAACATTAAAATGAAACCTTCCAAAGAGGAAAATGGTCCCCATTACTTTTTTGGATGCTTTGTCCAGTGCTGGCTGTGCTCCAGGAGTGTGGTGATGCTGACATCCACTGCACTGATGTGTTGGTTGATGTAACACTGCTGAATGACTCAGAGAGCCTTGGTTTTCCAAAGGCATATAGCAACTGAAAGCAAAACAGCGAAACACATCCAGTAACAGATTAGTTCAGATGCTAAAGACAAACAAAGCTTTCTGTACGTAATGCTTGGTTCTCGTCCTTCAGAGCCCTTAGCTGTTAACTGAGACTCACTGTGATTTAAGTACTAAGAATGGGTGCACTAAAGCCTCTGATCAAATGAACACAGAATTGCAGATAATTAATTCCTGTTACAGCTGCAGGAGTTGAAGAATAACTTGTGTCAAAGTACAGCAGAAGGACAGAACAGTTTTATTGCTGCAAACGGCAGAATGTTTGGCATGTTCATGCTCCTTGTTTCAGAAAAGCGTAGGTTAAAGGGGTGATGGAAACACAACCACGCACTTGAGTGCCACAGACTTGTCTTGTTTGGTTGGCCAAGATCAGTTTAAGGTAATGGAGAGAACTCTGACCTCAGAGGTGGTTATGACAGAAGCAGTCAAATAGTTGTGTGTGTAAAATGTGAGATTATCAGAGGATTTTGACAAAACTTGTGACAACTTGAGAGTGTATTTTCAGGACCAGCACCTTTTTTGCTGTACAGTGATCTCTGTAGAGGACCTTCATCTAGAGCTCCATAATCATCTATAATTGTAATGGATTATTGGAGGTAGTAATGTAAAACTACTCAAGTCTTCCTTTTTTTTTTTTTTTCAGAAATGCAGTTTTGTTGAATCTCCTGTTTTTCATAGGAACATAAATTTCGCAAGCATTTGGATTTTTTTTCACTGGGTAAAATGTATTCCTTTCCATCCTTTGAGATGTCTGAATTTAGACTTTAAAATGCTAGAGAATATTTTTAATGCCTTACTGTTTTAATGTACAATACATACATTTAGCAGTGTATTCTACTTTTATGGCTGTAAGTTAACTTTGTTCAGATCTTTCTAGAAAGTTTAAAATTCTAGCCTATCACCTGAGATGGCTTTTGTTTCTCTGCTTATAAAACAAATCCTGATTTCTGACCAGCCTTCCATATAGCAAAGGACTGTAGAGCACCCAGTCTGCTGCTTTAGATGTTTCTCGGCTCTAGGAGGTGTGTTTGTTTACATGGGG
>VZRZ01003590.1:257814-354342 GCA_013398175.1 Climacteris rufus
GAGAGTTGTTTTTCCCATTAAAGGTATAGGGTGTTTTTGGTAGCAAGTTTAAAGCTTGTTGGAACTAATGCGGAGTGCACGGTCACAATATCAACCTGCCCAGAGATAAGATATTTGGCTGGGTGTTGTGCAGCACTGTTCAGTGGGATCGCTTGTTTTTCTGCCTTTCTGTCTGCTTTCCACCCCCTTCAGTCACAGAAGCTGCCAGGTTGTCCTGACCCAAGTACAGCTTAGACTCCCTGTTGGTGAGAGTGGGGGTCACAGTATTTTTCCTTTATTTTGTTCCGTGCCCAGACTGGCGTGCCAGGCAGCTGGTGTGGCCTGACACAGCTGAACTCGCACTGCCCTCTCTTAAGGAAATGCTTGAGGCATTGTCAGCTTTAGGACAGATTTAAGTGTCTGTTGCTCTAATTAAGTTGTGCAAAGGAAAAATGCTGAAGATCTGCATGTCTGACTGTTATGACTTTTCTAAGTAATTACTAATGTTTGACATGCAGGAACTGCCAGTTTTTGAACTGCTATTTTGTTATTGTTAAATTAGAGTAAGAAATTACTTTGTCTCCATAACATTCTCTAAAATTGAAATTACAATTAACAAAAAATCAAATTTTCCAGTTTGTTGCAAAGAAGCATCTGCAAAAATACTCTAGAGGACATGATGATAGCCACAGTCTGCAGCTGCTGTGTTACTGAGAACTGATCTCAGATCTGTGGTCAAAGTTGATTTAAATTTTGTGCTTCATGTAGGGATTCAACTTTTATTTATAAAGTCTTATTCAAAAATACTGTATCCACTCTTTGAATAGGGGATAGATTTGAGAGTCTAGAAATAACCTTGTTATAAACGAGGTCATTTACTGAAAAATTCTTAATCGGCAATTTCATCACTGTGCACTAGTTTTTGGAGAGCATGGGATCTCCAAAACAGAACAGCAGTAAAAATTGTATTTTACCATGGTCAAAATTAAATTAAAACTCAGGGGCAGGCTGTGTTTGAAGAAACGTTTTTAGAAGCAAGGATGACTCGTTACCATTACTTACCAGACTGGAACATGTTGGCGGGGTGCTTTCCACCTGAGAAATTACCCTCTTCAGAGTTTCATGAGGCTTTTTGTAATTATGGAGTTCAGACTTACGGATCCTGGAACAAAAACAGCTTTAACTCAAGTTTGTACAATTAGGACTCTGGGTTTGTAGCATTACTAATGATGATTATAATGCTACAATTTATCAAGGAAGGGCACGCCATGATTAGTTGGCTCCTTTTGAGAATCTCAATCCTCACGCATAGCTTTCCACTAGGAAACATCTGTTCCTGAGTGGTCTGACTTTGAACCTCTACTTCCTATCACATCCAATGCAAAGATGTCTCCTGCTGGTGCTTATTAATGAAGAAAAAAAGAGAAAAGTATGCTTGGTTAATAATGCCATGCTATGGGGATTTCACTTGTCATCTATGGGGTCATGAAAGAAAAACTTCCCCACAGTAAGTCATAATTTGCTGTGTGTGTTTTGGGTTCTCTGGTCTTTCTCCGAAGCATAGAAGACTAACCACAGTAAAAGAAGGGATTTAGGCAGGGTATATTCCTTGAACAGCATTACATTTTCAGGGATCTGGTTCATGTTTTCTTGTAGACATGTTTGGGGCTAAGACTGCCAGCTTTTAGGTCAAATCTTTTTCGATTGTCAGGGCATATTGGAGTTTTTTTTTCTCTTCTGTGCAGATTCACTGGACTATTAATTCCTTGAATAGGCAGAAGATTGCTTCAAGTCAGACTGACATGAATCACATGTCTCTGAAATTAAAATATGAATCTAATCTGATGTTGTAGAAAAATATTTTATTAGTTAGCAATATATGTATACTGTAACCTTCCAAATCTGATGTGCTCTTATTCTTTCTGCAAAAATGCTATGAAAACCTCCCTGCCACTTCTAATCTGACTGGAAACAATATGTAATCTTGCTTCAAACCTCCAAGTATCTCCCTTATAACACATGCCAAAAAGTCCAAAAGCTGCATGCGAAACTGTGATTATAATCTTTCATTACACTTGCAAAAAAACTTTTCCCAAAAGAAATTGCATTATGATTTTATGGAGCCATCAGATACAACATAAGAGATAAGGAAAAACATAAAATTCCCCAGCAAACGCGATGTTGTAGCACAGTTTAGAGGACATGATAGAAAGCAAAATGCTTTCTTGACACTTTTATGAGTCTCTTCACGCTTCTGTTTCTTTACAAGAAGCCTTTCCTGTTGGAAATACAGAAAACTTTCCTACATTCTCTTAGGCTATAGCTATGTGTCTGACAGGCCAACAGCACCTATTTGAACTCCTCTGAGCTGGAAGTTATCTTCGGTGTAAAGTCTTAAAGTGGTCTGATTTTGGTATGCTTTGGTTAAATGGCCGCTAAAATGAAGTTGGTGCCTAAAGGCTAATCACAGTCACTGTAATGCATCCTTTAGAGGGAACTGATTTTAGCAGTGATTTGTTTGAGTGAGGATATTTGAAAGGGATTTTGAAAGATGCAAGAGAAATAACTGCATAGAAGTAGAGTTAAATTTGTGTCATGGACCCTGATGCATAAAATTTGAAGATTAGAGGCAAAAATGGATTCTTTGAACCTTGCTCTTAGAAGTGGAGTCGTTATTGTTTTCTGTTTAATACAAGCAGTAAAGGACAGCAGCTGCTCCAATAAATCAGAGCTCCATCAAGAACAGAGAAGGTGAATATACTGTACAAGAGGAATGCAGGACAAGAAAACAAGAAGAATAGGAATTGTTTGCCTTTCACTCAGAACCACAATGGTGGAGGGAACAGAATGAAATAAAGGAGGGGTAGAGCTGAAGAGACCCAAAGAAGAAAGACCCTGAAATTAAAGTGCAAAGCCTTTACAATATTCCATGTAGATGGACTGCAGAAAAACAAAAGCTGCAGAGGTAGTCTTGCTTTTATCTCTTTCCTGAGTGATAGATGTCAAGGCCTATTTTCCGCCACCCCAGTTTCTGTGCTGTCTTCACACCTGAGGGTATTTGGCCTCCTGCTACTTGCAAATGGAGGTAGCTGATAAGGGCTGTATGAGAATGTGCACGTAGCACACAGCTGTGACAGACCGAAGTGGTCCATTGTATTCTTTCAAAGCTCAGTGTCAAAATTTCCCTCTGTATGTAATTGTTACTGAATTTCCCCATTTTTTTTTGCTGGTGATATGGAGTGTAGAGGAGCTTAAGTTACTCATACTGCCACTGTTCTCTGAGTATGTTTAACCTGGGTGTCCCTTCATGTATGTGAATTGAGTAGTGATAAGGTTTGCTGCATTGAATGCAATTGCTAATATTCAATTTTCTAACACTTTGCTGGAGGTCTTCAGGTATTAATGGCTGAGCACAAACCTACTCATGCTTGTACAACAATAAATGCTCTCTAAATTCCACATAATATCACCCTTGGAAGGCAGAAGGAGTAAAAATCACTATCTAATTCTCCAGTCAGTAATAGTATTTTTGAATAATTTTTTTATAAGCTCTATGAACAATCTTTGAATATTACTCTGTTTACAGGTTATTCTAGATTTAAGGTGGCTGCTCACATCTTTGCCATACTACCCCATGCTGGTGTACGGATCTACAGGGGATTGTAAAAGCGTACAATGGAAAAGAGATTGGCTCTGTAGTTTTACTGTCTAGAAGCTTTGCTGTAGCTACTTACATGAGAAATGGCACCACCTCTTGTTTTCTAAGCACAATAAATAAAATAATGAGTAGCGAATTGCTTTCTTTTTTTCCTGGAGATTGGAAGAATCTGCAAGATCAACTCAAAATGTGTCTTTTATGTAGATAAGTGGTTAGATTTTAATGCAGTTGTAGCATTGTCTCCTTAGTGTTTTGAAGTTTGTGAAATGTTTGCTGTGAAAACCTGTTTGCAAACAGCCACTATACATCTTTTGCACCCCTTCAGTACAAGTTTGTCATTGTTGCTACAATAATATCTCATGGATTACTATCAGTGCTTCAGAAATCTGTCAGATGGGAGCTAAAAGTCTATTTTGAAAGACACTTCTCTCACCCTTCTAGATTCATGACTAATCTGTACAATTGTTATAGAAAAAGGATAAGTATAATAGAGAACGTATACGACATAGCACACTGTGCTATGGTCAACACCAGAGTTGCTGGTCAGTGCATGTTTGAGTTGTTTAAAGTGATTGTCAGTTACATGGTATAGTAGGATTGAAAGATTTTGCCCCAAGACTTAGTCTTAGATGCATGTACCCTTTCCCACCTGGTGTGTTGCTCTGCTTTGCTTTGTGCTCAAAGCTGTGCTATACCAGATTGCTTGAGACTTTATGGTGAAATAAGAAAAGACAAAGATTGTGTGTAGCTTTCATTCTTGTTGACTCTGTTAGTCCTAAATGGCTAAGCCTCTTTGTAGTAGAGGTTTACACCCAGGAGTGGCCCTCACTTAAGGAAAATAAGTAATCCTAAGTCATTGAGCTGAACCCTGAATTTCGTGAGAGACAACTCTTGTTTTGGTTTGTACAACTGTGCTGGAATTAAAAAGACTCTTGGCACAATGTAGAGCTGAATAACAGCTTTGAGATTTGGCCCCTAGGAATTTCCTGTTTAAAAAATGCTAGGCTTGGCCATGAACTTCGTATATGCAGCGCACACAACGCCAGATGCGTGTTCTCTCTTTTGGAAAGCTGAGGGAACTGAAGGCACTCCTAGATTTTAGCAGGATCTGCAGAAGCTCTGACAGCTGATAGATACTAATGTTATATCCGTAACTCATGAGTTGCTATAATAACATATATAGAACTGCAAAGCAATCAAGTATGATCTGTAGCTTTACTTAGGAAATCTAGAGTTTAAATATAACTCAGAGTAAAAAACATTTTTTTTCTTTTTTGCTTTATTTCATAAATAATTTTGAGGATATGGAACAGCAAAGCATGATTTAAAATGTTACTTTGGAAAAAAGTATGTAAGATTTCTGCTGTTCCTTAAAAAAGAGTAAAAAGAGTACCTGATTTCAGGATAATTTTTACCCCCCTCTAAAAGTGGTTCACCCTAAGTTGTTGCAGAAGCTGATTCAGGATCATTGCCTGAGTATCTGTTCTTAAAACAAAGCTTTGATTTGATTACAAACAATGCCTCAGATATTTAAAAGCACAGCTGGTATAGTTCTGAATCCAATAAATATTTAAGGAAACTTAAAAAAACCCAACACAAAAACCAAAAATCAAGAAAATCACCTAGGAGAAACTGTAATCCAGCTGGATGATTCAGCCCCTGAGACAGGAGGAGCTAATGACCAAAGACTCAGCATGGAGGAATTTGGGCAGGATTTGGAATTCTTCTCTTTTCTACTTCTTGCAAATGCTCAAATGTAGAACTTTACAACCTTTCCATTTAACTTGGAGGTATCACATAGATAAAGTTTCCTCCAAATATGTCAGATGCTGTTTTGTACCTGCACAATACAGTCTAGGATAGGGCAGCTGCTTCTGTTGAATTAGTCCAGGTTGATTGGTAAGGGGGTGTTATGGCTTTGACTGAGCAGCCTCTCTTTATCTTGGTCTGGTTCACATTTCTAGTAGTAGTGCCTTTTGTAACCCAAATCAGTTTTTTGTCTGTCTCATAATTATTTCCCTAAACTATTTAAGAGAATATTAATGGGCTCAATTAAGATCTCACAAAACCCAGTGTTTGTGTGGTGGTGCATAAGGTGCATATGCTATCATTTTCTTAGGGATATATCCTGTTAGTCAGCAGAATTTAGATTAATATTTCTTAATTTCTCCTCGGCAAGTCTGTGCCAATATTTCTTATCCCATTGCATGCTTTCGAGTTGTGGTACCTCCTGGTTTGGAACAACAGTTTCTGAGTGGTCCACAGCTGACCTCCTGCCTGAGCAAGTGAAAATATTACATTTGGAAATGGTCTGATATGTATGGTTATATCACTTTGAGGGCTTTTGGTGGCCTTTTCAGTTCAAGACTTGAGACACGACTGTTGTATATCTGCTTACAAATTGTTTTATGACCTATAAAATACACAGATAGGTCCTAACAGGCCATAGTTCCTCATGTCCTTCAATGCTGTTAATTTTCTACTCCCTGGATTCCTTTTCTCACCTGGAGGCTTTGTACTCTTTGTTCTCTTTTGAAGACATTTGAAATTGCTGAAGCTTTCTCAATAAAACTCCATCAGTCCCTGTGGACTATAATTAAATCTCATTTAAATAGTTTTAAGTTTAAATGATCTGTCTGATATTTCTTCTCTCCTTAAGTATCTTAAAAGATTTAAGCATATTTTCACTGTTAACCCTTTGTGGTAGGGGGAGAAAAGCTCCATCGTTGTTGGGCTGAGGTAATAGTTGGATCAGCTGTAGCTGTGATAGAAAGCAGATGTAGTTTCCTACTGGCTGGAGGTCTTTCAGGACTGTGAATCCCCTTCACAGGTGATCATCTTGTTCAGCATCTCTTCTTTTTCAGCAGTTCCTCTTGACTAACTTGGATGGTTTCTTACCTCACTTTTTGTCGAAATTGCCATCTTTGAGACTAATTTCTTCTGATGTGCTATGCAGTGGGTATTGGGACCTAATTGAGGATTTTGGATTTTATTAGCCACCAATCAATTTTTAAAGTACAGGGCTGAGGACAAGCTCACTTGCTGTTGAGTCAGATGGCCTTGCAAACTATACAACCATTGGACTAAAAATTCTTCCCACTATGTTTGTGCTTAAACTGGCAAAACCTCATGACTAGTCAAAAAAAGAAAAAAAAGAAAAACATTACGCTTACCCAACTACAGGATGGTAAAACACTCTATTTATTTAAAAAATAATTACTTTGTGCTAGGCTGAGTTTATTTTCCCGACAATATCTTCTCCCAAAGTTTTACTGAGGCCTTGTCCATGTTTACAAACTTTGCCAACAATGTCTGAGAGCTTTAAAAAAATAACAAAAACAGCAATTAAAAAAAAATTAAATTAAATCCAGGAAGTGTGCTGGGTAAATTTAGATTAAGGGATGGTGGGTGAAAAGTCCTATTGCCACTACTGCTTACTTTGTTCAGGCAGTGATATATGTACAGAAAGGGCCAATTTAACAGGTTTCCCTTCACTTAAGGGATTTCAGAGCAGACAGATAGGAGTTCAGCTTAAACCATCTGCTTGTGAATTATGGATTATGCAGGGCTTCAAAACAGGTCTACTAACTTGGTTGAAAACAACCTTCTCCTTCCATCTATGGGTTTGATTATGAAATGACAGAGGTGACAGAGCTGCATGGAATGCAATATCCCATGGGACAAGCTCATATGTTCTATAAGCAAAGCGCATTGAAAGAGAAAAGGGTGAAAAGTCAGTTTCTTGACTTTTATTGCACCTTCAGGTGATTTTAGAGGTGGGCTGTAATGTTGGGTGCAGGCTTCTTTGTTCCTCTACTTATCATAGGTAAGTACTGAAAACATAAGAAGTGAGAGACTTTTTAAATTTTGTCCGAATACGTCAGTTTCTCAACCTTTTTGAAATATGAGAAATAAAGGAGGATTAGAGAATTAAAGAAAAAAATGAGGAAGAAATAGAAAATGGCAGAGAAAATGAAGGATAAATAGGAATGGAAGTGGAATAATATTAAAGATGGAAAAAATTAATGGCTGAGAAAGATCCTCATCAGTATTTTACACATCCTTGACAGTAAATGAAGGGATTCATTGGGTACTGCACCTTCCTCCAGGGTTACAGGCCAGCTAAGTATTATAATTTTTCTTGGCTTTCTCCCCGCTTTGTCTCACAAGAAAAAAGCAGTGAAATAATTTTAGTTTGACTCTGAATAGAATATCTACAAATTTTGTGTTGTGAATTTCAGACATGGGCAGCTGAGTAATATGGAATAAAATGGAAATACAGTTGACCTGCCATTGTTAGTGTCTCCTATCACAGCTGTTTTTTTTATCCATATGAGAGTTTTCTTTGCACAATTATTCCTGTCTAAGTCTGCCCACTTAATTGTGTTGAAAATTGGTCTCTTTTCTTAATCCACCTAAACACTCACAGTAGAGGAAACTACAAGTAGACTAAAAGCTTAGTTGCAGATCCTAAAAGGTACCACACATCCAACTTCTACTTATATAAATTTCACTGAGGACTGAAGAAGCAACACCAGTGAATGCTGAATTGGCATCATTCTACATCTGAATAATCACGAGAGGTTGTGATGTGATGCCATTATGTGTGATGTATGTGCAGCTGGCTGGGAGGAGTTGAGAAAGACCACAGGTAGGCAATATGAACCGAAATGTTACTTTTTCTTGTGTGCAGTTCATCATGTAGCAGTACCTGTAAAATATGGGGTAGGCAGAAATACTGCCACCCTGAAAGAAAATGGAGGTTGATAGAGAAAGATGAGTCATGCCATTGCTAAGTAATACTATTCAGTTGGTATTTCCTCCTGCTAACAAGTGGAGATTTGGTTCAAAACGCAAAAAGTGCTGTGACAGATTAGAGTCAGATGTTATGCAAGAAAATAATTATTATACAAGCTAGCAATCTTACTTCTGAGATGCAACGTTGCAGGTGCTTTGCAACAAAAGTGTAATGAACATAAACTGTTGACTCAGTTTTTAGAACCTTTTGTTATTGTTGTTAATTCTTTGCAAACCATTTAATTCCCTTCCACCTGCCTTTTCCTAAAACTTCATGGGTGCAACGGTGTAAAATTAGCTGCTGAAGCTTTGGAAGGAAGCTTCAGGAAACAGATGATGTGCTTTCAGGCTAGACTGTCAAAACACTTCCCCAGCAGATCAGATTTATTCTGTACTGGATATTCAAAAGGGAAATAGTAAATTATGTTGCTGTATCCCTTGGCTGAGGAACAAACCAATTTGAATTGAATGCATTATGCTGGAGCAGGGAATCCAGTATTTCTCTGGGGTGGGCTGTGGCTGAAGTTGTTCACTTTGTCCTAGATTCTGGAGTGAGTGTCCAGAGAGATGATTTCATGTAGCTCTATAATGAATGACATTTGGAAGAAGCTCCTTCAGGAAAGCTAAAAATATCTTGTTCTATTTAGTCTTTTTTTTTCTTTTTCTCTTCTAAGCATGGGTCAGATGATGTGACAGGAAGAATTTTTTGAAAACAAGAAAAAAGAAAAGGGGGGGCGTGTATCCTTCCATCTACATTAGTGGTATAGGAAATTACTGCCAAGAATTCCTAGACTTTTTACTGTAATGGCATCTTCAGGTCTGTATTTACAGTAGCCTTTGTTCTTTCCTCAAGTAGGCATACTATGGACAAGGTTCATCTGTCTCATGTTTTTCCATGTATTTGTAACATCCATACTCATTTGCAATGTGCTTTTCTTCTATATGATGCAGCAGTGTGTGGATACACTGAACCATTTCATCATTATCAGGAAAGGGTGGGGGTCATGCTCTCTCTGACCTTCCACGTCTCAATGCAAGTGGCTTCTGTAACTGCATGTTTTGGTCAGATTTCAGAGTTCATATGGGTAGAAAGAATTTATTCCTCCTTTGGAAGAACAGATGGTGTGTGATTTCTGACATACAGGTCACAGTGAACCCTCGTAGTCCCTGTACAAGAGGTCAGACTGTAAGTGAATGCTAAGTCATCAAGTTCACTTCAAGGGACAAGTGTGGGGGTATGCTGGCATAAGGGCATCGTAGCCTGCTTTGAAGCAAAGATAACCAAGGGGATTATTTGGAAAAGCTGGAGGACTATACATCCAACCCCTGAGAATGTGAACTTATCTCCGCTCTTGGGGTTTTTATTAGGATCTCTCAGTTGTTTCATATTTGCACTTTCTTTTCTGCATGTGCTTTGACTTAGAAGTATGCAAACCAGTTTTTCTTTGATAAGAATCCTCAAGATAATTTTTATGAGACTCAGTTTCTTGATTTTTTTTTGCTGTGTCTGAAAACAGATTCATAGGTTTTGAAGACAGAGAGGACTGTTGAGATCACCTAATCAGATCTCTTATGTAAGACTTCCTTGAATTATTTCTGTCTGGAACTAGAGGAAGTCTTTCAAAAACAAAAAAGGCAAAAATCTTCCAGTCTTGATTTTAAGTAGAGATTTCTTTTATTAAAAATAAAAATAAGTTACTTTGATTTGTTGTATTTCAGACAATCATTCAATCCATAGCAATTTAAGGCAGTTTGAATTGTTCACATTTTCATATTTTTAAATTATAAACTTACTAAGAAGTTTTATTCATGAGAAAATTTTCTCCTCCCTAGCTACTCCTGGTTAACCCAACTGAGCAAAGTACTGCTGTGTGCTGCTAATTCAGAAGGGTACGTGCTGACATGTCAAGTGGACTTGCTGCTGCTGGTTTCTTCTTCCTGCTTTTCCTCAACTAGAGAGCACTAAATGAAATCTCTTAGCCACAGTTTTTTACTAAAATTTGAGATTTCTATCCAGTATCTAAGCTTGAAAATATCCAGCCAATTCAAAGCTGACTGGAGAGGGGTGCAGGCAGTAGGAGAGCAGCCAGATTGGTGATGGTCATGGTGAAGCCCCGTTCCCTTCTATGTCCAACTGGCACCTGGTAAAATCTTGAGAGCTGGAAGACTGAAAGATGTAATAGTTCTAAATATGGCTTTGAACTGACCCCACAGATTCAGATCTTCTCTAAGATTCTATTTTGTGAGAGCTGTAAACCTTGCAGCTGGCTCTCATTCACGGATGGTGTAATCATGATTGTCTTTGGGAAGTTTGAATTTGGATTATGTATATTTGGATCTCTCTAATCATTTTGTCCATATCTGCCTCTGCCAGTAGAGCATGATATTTTTCTCTAGGCTTTTTCATAGCAAATGGAATATTCTATCTTCCAAATTTGTTTTCAAAAGCCAAATCTTTTGTATCATTTGACTTAGTAAATTCAATATAAATTGAGAATTCAGTACCACATCATCATGGTAGACACAGAATTTCATAGACGTTAGGATGTCCTATGACTTTTGGATTTGCTGAGAACTGTAATTTTAAGAGGCATCCAACATTAATGAGTATGGAAAATAAATTGCCACTATATTGGCCAAGGAGAAATTATTCCCCCAGGTCATGGGTGAAGTGATGAAGCAACAAACTGAAAGGAGTCGACAGCACACTGCCCACAAACAATTACTTTTGGACTGTGGCTATAATGACTTTCCTTATGTTGCTAAAAAGACCTTCCATCTTTATTATTGACAGAACCAGCAATAATAATAATAAGAATTCATTGCATTACTGAAGGTAGAGTCTATTTGGGCAGTTATCAACATTCATTTAAATTCCTCTGTTGGAGATTTAAACTGGCACAGGCAACTATTGCCGAGGTCATAAGAGTTGCATTTCCCTTGTCCTAAGATGGCCAGCTGGTCTGTTGTGCTGCATGTGTACATGCTATTTTTACAGTACTGTCTATTGTTGCCAGTGTTGATGAATCAGAACACTCCTGCCCAATGGCAAGAGGCTTTAGGAATGTAAGCTATTTCATGAGTCTTTGCCTTTTCACACACAGAAATAAAAGTAATGATATCCTTGGATGGCTTGTATAAGGGACCACTAAAATAATCAAATAGAGAACATTGAACTCACATGTTGGAAGCCTGATTATGAATGGAAACTTGATTAAAAAATAGTTGCTGTCATGTCCAAAATAGCAGAAGGCAAATTAATGTTTCTGTCTCTGCTGTTTGAGGTGATAGCATGTTTAAAGATTTACCATTAAATCCAGTGACAGAATGGAGAGCCACATTAACAAGAAACAAGTACTGTCATCCTCTTTCTGGCATGGAGTTTAAATTTAGTTGTGTTTTTTTCCCATGGCTTGAAAGGGAATGCACTTGCGTTGACTGTCTGTGAAGATGGCATTCTGGATTGGGTCCTATGTACATGCTGTATGAGTAATAAGGTATGTGGAAAGATGCATTATGTTATGAAGCATATATGCAAACTTCTCTTACTTTGTAGAAATCCAACATACATTAACACAGGGAGGAATTGTTTATACATTATGAATTTTGGATTACAACTTTCTTTTGAAATTGAAGTAATATATGAAACTGCTATCTTGGTATGAGATCAGATTCATGAGAATCACAATGACTATAAAAAGACTGACTTTTTTTCAGTCTAGGATCTATGTTGACAGGTCCCTAATGCTTCAGCACAGCCCTCTGGTTGCAACTTGCAGTGTGCTTAGCTCTTCACTGGCACATGGAAAGAAACTGCCTGAATTTGCTTGCAGCTGGGCTCTTGTGAGTGTTAGGTCAGTTACTGCTAGAATGCAGAAAGTCATGAGCACCACAGGATGCTTCCACTTTTATCTTGCCTGGCTCTTGACAAAATTAATACCTTTTTATACCTTAAGCAACTCTGGGTTTTTTTTTGAAATCTGTAACTAGCTAGATCATGAGAAGTTGAGTCTCAAAAGTTTAGGTTTGACTTTCATGTTGTTATTAAAATACTGGTGTGATTTAGGAAACTTTTGTTTTTCAGCACTAACCATAATGTTGTCTCTTCCCTCTGCTTGCACAGGCATTTGGGTTGTTTGGTTTTCAGCTTCTGTTTGCCACACACCAGTGTGATGCATGCAGTTAGTTCTACGCAGCACAAAGGTGTGAGTGAGCAGCCGAGAGCAGAAATGGCTTACTTGTGCAGTATTGTTGCTGAAAGTGTAACCACGCGCTTAAGTTTATGCTGCTTCTGGTAATAAGTCCAGTTTCAGAGTCTGTTTTCTCCTTGGGTGGTGACTATGGGAGGGAAGGCTAAAAACAGCTAAAAGGCATTACACAACTTTAAATGCTTTATGTCTTGAGTTTGCTGGAGTTATGACTCCGGTTTATATGACACACTCATAATGAAGTGAGGGAAACAGAATATGGGATTATTTCACACAGTGACAAACTAATCAGAAGGAGGACACTATCAATGATCCTTTGTCATAATAATGTGTCCCTGAGCAGGGTTCTATGGAGGTATCTCTGGAGCTTGGCTTTGTTGAAAATTTGCACAATCTGGATGATGCATTTTAAGTTTGTAGAGAACACCCAATCTGAACCTGCTGAGGAATGTCTAAAATTTAAAGAGAAATTAAAAACCATTCTGAAGAAATGGCATGTATTTCAGTAGAAGTAATGCAGAGGAGGATTTTGTAAATAGGCAGCAGCACAGATGCAGGACAGAAAATAATGAACATAGTTGTTTAATAGAAAAGAGTCTGGTACTGTCTTGGCTAAGCAGCTGAACAGGAATCAACAGTGTTGCGTGATTGCAAGAAAGAAAAAGGCAGGTGCTTTGAAAAGGTCACAGCTTTTCAAGTTAAAATGAACCTTTCTGATCCCACATTACCCTCCTGGGTTCAAGTTTTTGTTGCAGGTATAATCAGTTGAGTAGAAGAACTAAAATAGAGATTTAAGGGATTGAAGAAACATCTGCATGGAATATTGAAGTCAGGTTTTCTTAACGTACATGAGAAGGGAAATCATAGATTTGGAGTATGTACTGAGCAGCTGCAAAGAAGGAAGGGGTCAATCTGGTAGCCACATTCCTGGCAGGTAGGAGAGGAAGTTAATGGGCATAAACTAGCACAAGAAAGGCTCAGATCAATTTTTCTACTGGTAAAGACAGAGGGTAAAGAACTAATAAAAATTTCTTGGGGAAGCTGTAAAGGACCTTCAGTAAAAGAAAATCCAATACATTAGATAACCATCAGGCAGGAAGGACATGGGTAGAGCTCATCTTGCCTTGGGGCAACAGCAAATTGGTGGAAAAATCTCAATGATCTTCTGAAGATTTTTACCGGATAATTTTTCTATTCATCTATAACCAGTTACCCATCTTTTTTGAGTAGTAGCATAGCACAGCCAGACTCTAGAAGAAAGTACTGCTTTATATGCATTTTGCTCTAGACATAATCTACTACTTTAATCTACTCCTTTTCACAAGTTACAGCTGATGCCTCTCTGGTATACTGACGCACTGGCCATGTCCAAGAGCTGTGCCTGCTGGCACCATGTTTTCAATTAAGAAAAATCAATGGCATTACAAACAGGCGGAGACAAGCAAAGTGTTAATAGTGTTTTCTTTCAAGGGAAAATGGATGAAAATTTAGTTTGTTACTTCTTAAATTGCTTATAAAAATCATCATTTGGCTTTGGGTGTCAGCTTGAGAAAAACATCTGTATCCATAAATACCTGTTTACTTTGTCATTTATTTATTGCCTTTTTCTAAAGCTAATAAAATGTCTAGCCAACTGTAATTTTGTTTAAATTTGTGGTAAAAGGTGTTAAATAGACTGTGAATTGTCACAAATATTTGAATTTGGATCTGGCCACACAAATTTAATTTGAAGGGTTGTCTGGGCACTGTTCTTTCATTGTATGTGCAATATACCTTTGTCAAGCACATATTTGTGGCAGCCATCCATGATTACCTCTGTGTGGAGACCTGATGCTGATTTGAATAAAAATGGGTTGCAATTTGACATGCAGTATCTGTTGTTGAACCTGGAGCTTTATGGATGTCAAGGCTAGTGTCCTCTGCAGTATTGTTTCCAGGAAAATGTGGGGGATGATGGAATGGCTAGACATGGTAAAAATCAGATCATAAGTCATGGTTCAGTCTTGAAATGAAGAAGCTTAAAATATCAAGACAGAAAGACTTGGGAATGCTATATGATGCATTCAAACAGACTCCAAATAAAGCACCTGAATCTTCCACAAACCAAGCCATGTCTCTTGATCTTCTGCCATAGTCCTCACATTTTCCTCCTATGCAGAGCAAAGTTGCCTAGTTGTAGTGCCTGCAGCAAAATTCTGTCACTTTTTTCTGCAAAGTTTTGTATTCAGGATAAAGGTAGGGTTGCTATACCAAACCATGAGTATGACTTCCTGTGGTGTTCCAGCTCATGAAAGCACCAAGAGCTAGAAGGAAAAGGGTTTGTAATTAAACCTGGTGTGTGTGGTGGTGTATGTGCTGTGAGAGACACGGTTGCTCCTTCATGGACTCTCACATAATGTTTTTAGGGACACTGACCTTCTCATCTCTTGATCTCTTAAATATCTGCAGATTTGTAGGAAGAACAAAGGATATTTTACTCTTTTCAGATATGTTATGTCTTTTCTTCCTGGTGTCTGAGGTCCTTACATTTAAGAGGAAAGACAAAACTGTATAGGCACATTAAATAGCTTAGTATGTGTACCCTGAGCTTGCAAGCTGTATATCATGGATGCCCCCAGCCTTACACTAGGAAACATGGGGTCTTTTTCAGAATACAGGTAGATTTGTGGAAAACTACTTTGTGGAAAATTTTTCTTGTGGCTACCTAATAATTGTAGGGTATTTTTTAAGACAATACCAACATTTAGCTAGTTTAATGAGTCTGAATGAGCCAACAAATCCATCTTTCAGAGCTGGTGGAATAGGACTACATAGGAAATTGTTTGTGCTGATGCTGTTGAAATAACAAAGATGCCTGATATGGCTGGTGCAAGAAAATGTTTCACGAGAAAACTGCCATCACTAGACCTCAAAAGAAAATGATAGTTACCATGCTGACTTTGAGGTGAGTCAATTCCTGCAATGACAGCTGCAGGAAAGTGTGGTGAGGCTTCCCTCATCTCTTCAGATTGTCTCCTGACCCCTGAATTGGAGTCAGTTTGCTCCTGACTGTTGCAAGTTGGTAAAAAGATTTTTTTCTGGCAGGAACCTTTGGTTTAGAGTACACAGTAGTGGTGTAGGAAGTGCTACGGAACAGGCCGTGTGCTCAGTGCAGTCTGAAGCCATGTGCTATCTCCTGCCTTGTACTGAGCCAGAGCATATGGTGTGTAATACTAGTACTGGGGATGAGAAATGATACTTGCAAATACTCGTAAAGTAGAACTGCAGCTTCATCCACAACAAAGAACTGATGACTCTCTTCTGGAGGACACCAATGTCAGACAAACATGTTAAAGGATGGAATGTTTAGCTATCATAAACAATTGTAAAGCTCTAAACAGAAGAAGAATCAGGTCTCGCAATACAGCTTTTTTTCTTTCTTCTTGCATAGATATAAATTTTGCCATTGAACACAATTTCCATGGAGAACAGTAAGAGGCTCTGCCTCAGGGATGACCCACCTGCCTGACCCTATGAACACGGTAATTTTGTGTAATGAAATGCACAAGACTTGTACCATCATTAGGGAACCAGCAGCATTTGAAAAGTGGGAGACAGCAGGGCCCGAAGTTGATACAGAGTGTGCTCAGGTGTCCTGGAGTGCTAGCATGGCTGGAGAGTGGTGGCTCTGGGTTTGCTATAGTCAGAGACTGAGGTTGCACTGCAACTTCTGCATCAGGAATGTGTTGGCCCTACACAGAGTCCCCGCTTGAGGTGCTTGGAAACTACAAGCTGTGGCTGCCTCTGTCATGATTTCCTGAAGTCTTAGTAAGCAGACCCATAGATCTCTTCAACAGTTCTGTTCGTCCTCTGCTTACTGCCTTCAGCATGTAAGAAATCTTCTCATGCATGTGGATGAAATCTCTGTGGGTGAGAATTGGACACTTGCATTCAAACAGAGCGGTATTTTTTGATGGAGTTATTTAGACACTCCTGAAATGAATGGAAGGTCTTATGGCTGTTGAGCCTGGGCAAGGGTTTGTAAATCTGTTTTTCAAAGTTTGTGGTGCAGTTTATTTCCATCTTCAGTATTAGGGCAGTTACCAGGAAGATTTGAAATTCAGAGGGAAGTTCCCTGTGGTTCTTATGCCATTGTTATTCTCTAGTATCAGCTTTTATTGTCTTCCTCTGAATTCTGCTTACTCAGTGGACTGTATGATTAGGTCTATGTGGGCATATGGTATTTCATAATGAAACACACAAACAGGGTGTTATTATTCATTAATCTAGCAATAATAAATACAGCCAAGCAAGGTTTTAAATGTACAGCACATGTTTTCTGATTTAGAGATCTGTGTCATTCTGAGCCTTTGGCAGATGCACCAGAAACCAATGCAAGTTTCTGTACCCTGCTGTGATATGGAGACATAAACTGGGAACATATTTCTCATGATACCCATGCATCCGTGCATAGCTGCGAAGACACCTAATATTGAATTGGAAAAGAGAAAAACAGTTTTGTGACCTGTTTAGTAGGTACTTGATGCAAAACACTTCTGAAGTCTAAATGGAGAGCAGCAGATTTTGAGATGTACCTGACCATGTTGCAAATAACTTATGCAAAATGTGGTTTTTAAAAGATGTTACCAATCTGCAGATTAGAGTTAGTAAGTTTTGTTTCTTCCGTATATTGCTTTTCTAGCAAAGTGAGAAACTGGACTTGTATCTAAAGCTTTACTAGTAAACCATGGTTATATTATTATTTTGTTATTTATATTTAATTGTCTTTAGATGCCAACAGTCAGGAACAACTAATAACTATTTGGAAAAAAACCAAATCCAAGTCATGGATACATTTTAAGCTCCCACTGAGGGTCCAGGATGTTCAGTGGGACAAAATTAAAAGCATCTCCTTGCACATAGACTATCCTTCTTTCTTTTGTCCTCATCCCACGTCTCCCTTCACAAAGCCAACAGTCCCCCGAAAAGCAGAGAATTAGGGATATTTTTTTGTGAAAAGGAAACATATCTTTCAAGGCCTTGTGCGAATTCTAGTTGATCAATGTGAAGACAAATTAGCATTCATATGGCATCATTCCTGCTAAATTTGATGTATTTGGGTAGTCCACTGATCTTCATGGACTGTTCCTGTGCTGTATTTTTGGCCCAGTACTTACCAGTATGTTCATTTGGAAAGCTATTATAATTTTTACTGGAGAATTAGAAAGGCAGAGGCAGTATCTGAAGCTAAGAAATTTGTCAACACAATTTTTTAAAATGTCTTTTCAGAATAAATATAGAAGACTGGAGCATGTGAGTCTGCATTTGCACGGGTGAGTGATGCTTTCTAAGCTTTTATATTGCTAGCAGTATTTATGAGTGGATGTTGCTGGAAACAGCCAGTACTAGAGCACCCCTGCTATCAATGTACCATAGGGCAGTACAGCTTCGATTCATCAGCATTACAACTTGCACAACTTGCAATTTGGCAAGCTGGAACAGTTCTGAGGCTGCACGATTCAGAGCATGCAAAAAGATGTTTGAGTATATATAATGATAATTCTATGCAATCTGTCATCTAGGCTTTTCTATTTATTAAAAAGAGAGTGCAAGAAATAAATCTTTCTCTTGCTGGGAGTAATTATCTCCAAATTTGGAGAAGCATAAAGAAAAGTCTGAGCAAGATTTTCACTTTATTTAAAGTTAAGTTACTTTTCTCTGCACTGCTGGTGGTTTATCTAAAATGATACCACTTACTGGATGCTTGTGGCTGAGAATAAAGTTGATAAACTTGTTGATGAGTGATATTATATATGTATGTGTGTGCACATAGACATATAAAGAAACCATTGAGACAAGTTACATGCAGTCAGTTCTGCGAATAATCTGCAGGGAGATTTCATTTCTTATTTTGCCATAGTTACCAGACTAGTCTGTCAAATGTCAAGTCGCTGTTTAGAGATGAACCCTTTGTTGTGACATCCAGATTTATAGTTCCAATCCTTTCACTTTCAAATGTTGCCCAAAGGCAGACTAAAGACTAAGAAACTACACAGCTGCTTAAATTCAAATATTTTGCTGGGGTGGAAAACCAACCTTTCCTATCCTTTTTTAGAAAGATCCCGATATGTGACAGGGACGACATTCAGCCGCTGTCATGTTGGGCAAGGTATGCTATGCTGTAGTCCCTATTGTTAACATGACAGTATTAAAAGCATTTTGGTAAGTCTCTACCTTCTCCATAATTACTTCTCTATGAAAATGTTAATTTGCTGGGTTTCTATCAGCTTCTTGTGTTACAGCTGGAGGTGGTGGTGTGTGCAACTGCCATGGGGTGTGGTGGCAGCTACCCCACTGTTCCCAACAAACACGGACGGCATTTTTTTCTTGCTTAATACAAAGTATGGAAATGTGGATTTTGTGCACCTCTCTCAAATCTCAACTCTTCAGCAGAAATTGAAAACAAGTTCTGCATCTGATTTCTTCTTCCCAATACCTGTACACTGAGAGTGCTGTGTAAAATTAGGAGTAGGACAGATTTTGGCATAGTAAGTGGAGAGCCAGGAGCACTGGAGACCAAAAAAGGAGGGAGCTCGGGGATACACTTACCTTCTGTGCCTTTGGCAAACATGAAAACTGTCATGCTCCTACAGAAACATGCTTTGCTTTTTATATGTTTTTCATATGTATAGCCTGTGGGTAACAAATATTAAAATGCTATGTGGAGTATTTATAAATTATGTGTTTTTAGCAAAACTGTGAAAGATCAGGGTAATAATGATGTTTGTGGAACATGTTGATTTGAACCTGACAGCATCAAGATTTCTACAGGAGTCTGTTAATAACAGGTGACTGACTTCTGTGGATATCAAGGACTCAGCACAGTTCTTTGTGCTTTCTGCTGGGAACTTTGACAGTAGGGATTACAGCTGGTAAAGGTTATGAGGCTTTCTATAATACAGGCCCTTGTCCTGTTGGGGTAGCGTGGAGAGGACTTGTTTTGGCAAGACCTTTCTTGTTCTTTTTCTTTAGTTCAGTTCTTGAATGTGAGGTCATAGTCTGTCTCTCTGCATTTGACTCATGGACATGATCAATGCAAAACTTTCGTGTCTGTGTGATTCATTACAAGATTAGAACTCCAAAGTTTTGGTTGCCCATTCTTCAAAAGTGAAATTTTTGTTTCAAAGCAAGATAAATCAGTAGGTCCACAGATGCAGACCTGAAAGATGCTGGAGAAATATTTGCAACAAAAATGTTGACAGGATCAAAGCAACAAAAGGATAAATTTAGATCTGCATTGCTTCATTCAAATGGGTTTTGAGACATTTACCAGCAGCTTTGAAATATTGCCATGGTCTGTTACAAAAAAAGGCGAACAAGAATTTCTCACTTAAAGTTCATATAAATAACAGCAAAAAGAAACTCAGTTTTCCAACATTTATATTTTCCCCATCCTGGCAGTAGCAAACCTACTGTCTTCTTTCTCACCAATAACTGCATTCCCCTCTTGATTCATTGTGCTTCCTAATTGAATTCTTCTATTTTGAGAAAACAAAGAACTTTGAAGATAATTGTTTTATTAAATGTATGTGAAATTGTGGTGGGTCAGCTCTTGGTTGTACACCAGCCTTGACAGTCTCTCTTGACACTTCCCTCTGAGTTAAAAATAGAATTACTTGGTATTGTGGTGAGGAATGAGTGAGGGCTGAAGAAAAGATTTTTTAAGAGTTGAAGTCAGGAACATGTCTGCTCAACATGGCAGAAAAGATTCACTCTAGATGTTTCTTGTTATAGAAACAGTGGTCAAGGTTGCAATGCAACTTAGCTATGGCAGCCAGGGGACTTAAAGACATTTCCAAAGTACCTTGAAGGCATGCCTTAAAAAAAAAAGAAAAAAAGACAATGATAGATTTTGATGGGCTTTTTTCTAATCTATTTGCTGCCAAATGAGTTATGTAGCTCTTGGCTGATGGCCTGTAGCTCTCAGAGACTGAGAGAGCATAAGTATGAAGCTCACACTAAGTGCGTCGTTTAAACTTGCATGTTCATCTTTCTTTTGACGTGTCATAGATTCTGTTCTTCTGGAGTCTATCAAATGCAATTACAATAATGTAAAATGGTCCTCTGTGCTTTGTTTCTTATGATTATTTATGTACATAAAACATATGTGGCTCTGGTTGGCCTATGGTGCTTGTGATTTACTCATTCCCTACAAAAAAAATAAAAAAAGAACAAAAAAAAAAAAAAAGGCTAGGCTGCCCTAAGAAGCCTTTACTAAGGCCTTTTAAAATGTCAGTAAATGGACATCTGGGGGACAAAGTCTGAGTTTATTGGGTGAATCCTGAATTTCCAGGATTTGCTGATTGAACTAGTTCATTAAAATTTGGATGCACTCCCTGTGTTGGAGCTTTGGCTCCCTTTGGCTACTTTACATTTGTCTCTAGCTCATGACTCTCAAACAGTCTGTTTAGCCTGCCTGCTCTCAAATTTGCCTTGAGAAACTCTAGGTGTCGTTGCCAAGTGCCCATCATCTCAAGGAAGACTTATTTATTTTTGATTGTCTCTATGATATGCCATGAATGTAGAAAATGAAAATTGCAAAGGGTTTTGAGGCACTTAGATGTTTAAGGAAACACTCTGCAGATTTATTGAAACAGTTTAGAAAAGCAGTGGCTGCTGACAGTGCCCTTTTACTTGATACCTCATTTGACAAAATCACATGCCTTCAATTCAGGGTGTGATATAAATGAATTTGCAGTAGTTCACTCTGAGACTTTGTCTTACTTCAGAACCAGAATTTCTGTTCTTTGGGTACTAACAATATCCTGGTCAGTTCAGGTGGTATGTGTGAGACTCACCTAATATCCTGCACAGAACAAAAAAGGGAAGAATTAGAGCAATTCCTCATACAAGGAATTGTAATAGGTGCCAAGAGACAAGCCGCTCAAAGCACATCTACCAGCTGTTGCTGGGGTGATACAATAGAGAAGTGAATCAGGACAGGCAGTGACCCTGGCTCGGGTTTAAAATTAAATTTAGGCATCATTTAAAGTTGTGAGGCCCAAGTGACTCCAGGGTCTGTCTGGTTTGGGAGCTGATTTATACAGAGTGCAAAGCACATGTTCACACCATGCTAAAAGGGACAGGGTAGGGGGTGCTAAAAGATTCTCGTGTTAGCAGAGATGGGTCTGGAAATGGAAAAATATGTCACTGGATTAGAGTGGTGCTATAGGGGACCTTGCAGGACCTGCTAAGCTGCTGAAAGGATGCAGCAGTGCTGGTTCTTGGTGTGACTCTCTGTGAACCAGATTGTGGGAAGGCCCACTTCGAGCTCGTGCTACCTTGGATGTTTTGAGCTGCAATGTAGCTATTGCTGTGGTTTTCCAAAATGTGTCTGAATAATAATGTCCCTCTTCTTACATGGTTTAGACCTTTGTGCTGGTTTAAATACCGTCAGAATCAACTGTTGTGTATTTTATAATCTGGGCCAAGTGATCTTTCCATTTGGGGAATTCAACCTTTTAACGTGTTTTTGACTTGGGGACCAAAATTAGTCAGAAAATTCTTCTTAGCTGTGTAATTTGCTAAAGAGTCCTTGTCACTGGGATTTTCTAATACTGTTCACTTTTGAATGTAATCTTGCTGGCAGAGGCTATTCTATTCCAGGAATAAATCACTCTCAAAGGAGAGTGACTGCTAATGTTTCCATCATTACCTTCATATGGTGGAGGTTAAAAGCTATGTTTTCACCATAAAATGGGAAATTTATTTTTTAGGGTTTTTTTTCCTCACATACAAGTATGGATCTTGAGATAACTAGCTGACTGTAAAACCAAAGTAAACCAGAAAATCATTCTCTCTTCAAAAAAAAACCCCCTTCTACTCTCACCCTCCTTCCCAGTAGTGTGTTGACAGTTTATGCATCTGATTGTAATTATGCACACTGAGATAAAAATAAGCCATGCTTCTTCTGTTACTTATCTCGATGTAAAGTCTACTTTGACATACAAAACCTATATTTTACTGTTATTATTCTCTAAAGGAGAGCCTCTGGTTGTGCAGTATGTGGGAGGGTGTTTTAGTCACTGTTTAAAGGGACACATTCAATACAATTATTTTGCGCAGCTATAGGATTGCCAACTATTTTGTAGGCCAGTCTGATTGTGCATTAGGGTTTCCATCACTGAACATCGTTGGCAGGTTGGATTCAAATGCAGTGATGTCAAAGCCCAGAAAGACTCAGTAAGACAGAAGAACATGGATGCAAACTGCTTTAGAAAGTACTGTATGAAAATAGATGACAGTAAAGTTGATAGGAAGTTGTAAAGATATGCAAATGGGCAACTGCGTGTGGAGCCTACCTGAGTGATGTGCTGAGTATGTGCAAAGTGAGACTGTTGAGACTCCATTTGGCTTTGGAGTGACTGGACTGCTTGAAACATGTGTGTGTGTGTGACTGGTTTTGCATGCAGCAGCAAATCTGAGTGAGAGGAAGGATGCTGAGATGAGAAACTAAGTTCACAGTCAAGCTTTATTGCTCACGTGTAACCACTGTGCCTCAATTTCCTACCTACAACGTGAAACTAAGAGTGCACCCCACCCTGTCCCTCAATGTGTATTGTGAGAGTGAGAACAGCTTTTATTCTGACAGGCCTTGTTAGAGCAAGAATAACTTTTAAAAATTGTTACAATTATCTTGTGCAGCACATCATAGTCAGCCTTCACTTGTGCTCATACAGTCTGTGTTTTTATTACATTTGCCTCTGAAATTTCATTTAAAATGGCATCATAATTCAAAATGAAACTGTCATTTTTTCCCCCCATTTCACCTAGTTTTGATGTGAAATTGCACATTTCTTATAGCTATTTAGATCACAAAGCTTTGCTTAAGGCTGGGCCCCAGCTGACTGAATAGTTATGAAAACATCAGCAAATTTTCCCTTGAGCTAAGTTTCATGTTTGCAATGAAATCTGAACTCAGGCAAATTTTGTGTGGTTTTCATTGCTAACGTGTAGGCAATGCATGAAAGCTGTGCATTTTCCTGTCTGCTCTCTGGAATGATTTAATTTTTCATTTTTCTCAAGTCACCTACGTTAATGACATGCAGAGTTGTCATTAATTTTCAGTTTAATATCTTTATCTTAGTCATAACGTAGAGTGTTTGCTGTAATTTTGCAAGGCACTTTTAGTAATTTAGACAATTAGAGTTTGATGGTTTGCATATTAAGATTTTAGTCCATGCATTAAAAAAAGTCTCCTTTTTCTTGTCGTAGTCTGATTCCCCAAATGTACTTTTGTTTGTTTGTTTGTTTACAAGCATGTGTCATTTGAAACAGAAGGCTGGCAGATTAGTGTGAATGTCTAGTCCCCTTCTGCCAGATTTTATATTTGGGCTGGAGTGCCGGATGGCACTGTAGGTTTTTTCTGTAGGTTGGCAAGAAGTGTAATTACACAGAGCCCTTCCACCCCCTTATGGCACACTTGGAGTGTTTAGTGCTGTGCTTTGCAGTCCACAGAAATCTGCCCTGAGAGCAGGAGCCCTGCCAGCTCTGAGTGGTGCTAATCGAATTTCTGCCACCAGCAATAACTATCAAGAGTTATACCTAAAATTCCCCAGTTGTACAATGTTCACAGTATGCAGGGTCTAGGTTGTTCTTCATGCTTTTTGTTGGTTTCTAATAGGGAAATGATTTTTGTTATCTGCTCCATTTCAGTTCATTTTTCAGACAGTTAAGAAAAGTTAATTGCTTATGCATACTAAGAGCCTAAGGGAAATCTTGCACCTTTCCCCCTATTCCCTCCCTTCCTCCTTCCTTCCCTCCCTCCCTAAGCACAAAAAGTAATACTTCTAAGCCAGTGCATGAGTCAGTAATCTTGATTTATTGAGCTGAGATACCTTTGCCTGTATGTGATTACAGACAAATTAGAAATTCTTGTTGGTGCTAGTTTGCAACCCCAGATGTCACAGCTTTGAACAGAACAGAGAGCAGAAAAGTTTGCAGCAGTCCTGAAGCTGCAGAAGCTGTGGCTGTTCTTGCCTTATGCTTTCCCCCCTCAGCAGGGCTTGAGGAAAACCGTGTGTGCCCTCAGTGATTTCCAGACATAGTCAGATCTGTTAGCTTAAATTTCCAGTGGAAGTGGTGCATTTGCAGCCAAATACTGGCATTTGCAATGAAATAAGAGAGGTGCAGACAGTTTTCTTTTACAGATCTTGCTGTGGTAAGGAAGTAAGCTTGTGCAGGGGAGGCTGGGCTTTTTTCTGGCTCCTGTAAAATAGTAAACCAAAATTACTGGTGAAGTACTAGCTATCTAACAGGACAGTTAATAGTGCATTAGTTTCTGAATTACTTCATCCCGTGCAAGCTAAGGACATATCACAGAATTGCAGTAGCTGTGGTTTTCCAAATCTGCAATTTGCATCCTAGTACCCAAGTGGAAATGAATATCTAGTGCTTTCCATCAAGAAAGGCTCTTTATGAGCAACTGTTCATTGCATAATGTAGTATAGAAGATATAAATTAGACTGACTACTGAAAGGTATCTGTTTGTGTCCTGAAGCATAGTATTTGGGGACTTTTTTTGGGCACAAAACTCTCCTATTCTTTTTATTTATAATGCACATAATGTTACTAACTCTTCATGCATTAAACAGTTCTCATTCATTCAAGCATGTGCACAGTAACCCTCAGTGGGTATTTTGTTGGTTATCCTTATGCTTCTGGAGGCAGAAATGGGGATGTTTAGACTGAGAGCAAAACAAAGTTTATAGGACATGGTCCTTTACAACATAGGGTCATTATTATTGTTTTCCAATGCATAACAACTAAATACTCTTGTTTTGCTAGTGTTATTTTATTACCTCATCCCTCTTCCTCACCTGTCTTTACATCTCGACCTTTCAAGTGTGTAGAGTCAGCCTTTGGGATAAATGTCCATCTGAAGAAAGAGAAGCAGAAGGTATCACAGTAATAAAGCTACAAGTGTAAATTTCCTTTTGAGGTTGCAACAAATGCATAAAAGCATTCAAATACATACCTTTATGCTTATTACAGCTTGATATGGATATATGAATTTGTACACTAGCTTCTACCCAAACATTTTATGCTGTACATTAATTCATCAAACAGCAACAACCCCCTTCCCTCCTCTGCCTGTATGTTTATGCAAGTGTTTGAGTGAATTAAGTGGCATGCAATATTAAAAGAAGAAGGAGATGTAAGGAAATTCTGTAAAACATTAATGGTAAAGCTTGTTCCTTGGTAGTCATGGTGAAAAGCACAGCAGCCCATAGTATGATAAATAAATACTTTAAGAACATGTAGATCCTTGGACTGTAGTTGTTTAATGAGAGCCTGATTATGCCTTTTTAGCCATTTGCCCTCGAGTTTGGCCATTCAGGCATGGGAGGAACTGTAATATGCCGAAGATGTCACTTCAAGCACATTGTCTTCTAAACATTCCTTCAAGTATAGAACCTTGTTCTCTTTGTAAGATTGCAGCTAGTGATCACTTGTTATATTGAGAAAACAGGGCTCTGGCATTTTTCAGCTCTCTTTGGCCTGTTTGGTGTTCAGCTAATATTGGCATCTTTTCCCATGTTTTGTGTTGGGTTGGTATAAGTTTTTAGCAGGTCCTTCCCCCATTCCCTTTCTTTGGCTCAGAACTCTGAACCCTGTTCCTGCTGCCTCACCTCCAAAACTCACACCTTCACCATTTTTATGGCAATGGAAAAATTAGAAGTGACACAAGAAGTCTGGATGATTGCTGAATCACCCCTGGGATTGTCTGCATACTGTGGAAGTGTTCACTTCTCTGCAACAGGGAAAGAAGGAGCATGTTACTGCTGTCACTTTAGGTGTGTTTTCATGAAGAAGCTAGAGATCTAACATCATGAGAGAGTTCCTCTGCTAGGGTAAATAATGTTTTCCTGTTTTTATTCCTCCTAGTTTTGCATTTTACCGTGAGTTCTTAAAAAGGCTTGTAATTTTTAAATTTTTATGTACTTCCACAGCTATGTACACAGACTTTAGCTGAAGTCCATGTGCTTCCACTGAATGACACAAGCTGCAGGCAATTGCTACCTGCAATTTTTCTCCTGTAGGATTTTCCTCTAGCTACTCAAATACCAGGGGAACCTCAGGTCTGACTAGTTTGTTAATGTGTAATAGAGTTCAAAGATCTCTGGTGCAAACATATTTGTTAACAGTGTACAGCTTTGTTTCTATTAGAATTACAGATGAAAGAGGTTCTAACACTTGCAAGATATTTAATGTTTCAGATTAGTATTATTTGCTCAATTTAATTCAGGCTCATCAAATCTGTTGCTTTCTATGAATTTCTTTTCCTTCCCTCTTACACCCATCTGTTGGTTCCTATGGTTTTTAATCTATATTTTATTTTCATCTGCATAAATTTTTGCTACTTTGTTGCTTAAACCAGAATTTTCCCTGATTTAACATAGCAAACAAAACCAAGGACAACATGGAAAACATCTGAATAGATTAGTGCCAGCTGCAATCATGTCAGCAGCGCAGTTTATATTTAGAGGGGAAGCGTGCTGGAGAGGAGGTGAAGAGTTCAGAGTGGGATTCAACCTGAGTGCTTGGATGTGAGTGAGGAAGGACTGGTTGCTGCTAGGATTGAGCTGGCCTTCCCAGGTCTTGTACATGCTGATTTCAGTTTATTATCAGGGCTTTTTCCACTGCAGGCTTTGAAAAGCTGTTTGGAAGAAGGGTGCACTAATACCCACCCTTTTGCTAAGAAGCCACAAGGAGCTTTCAATGTTCTCTGTTCTTGTAAGTTATCTGGCATAAACTTGACTCTTAATTCTGTGTCCTACTCAGTGGACCACAAGTCTTGATACTTTCTGTGAGTTTTTCTGTCTTCATAATTGCATGTCCCCCTTTAATGCTTGTTTGCCACTTATCCCAAAATTGATGGCTTTATTCCTGCAGTTCTCTTGTCATGGAGGGAACTATTTATGGGTCCCCATGTTGCAGATGAGGCATTAACACTGACAGAGTGATCACAAAATAAAATTCTGGCAGAGCAAGAATGGAGCAAGCCTCTGTTGATAGAAACATAGCTGAAATTTGACCCATTGATCGGTTTTGAACCTGCCTGTCAGTAGGCTTTGTTGCAATATTTCCTCTACTTCTTGTGATCAATTTCAGGACTAAGAAAGTAAAAAAGAAACTAAGTTTTTTTTTTTTTTTCCCAAATATTACCCTATATCTGCTTCTTGCACAACAAGTGCAAAAATAATTTTTTTAAAAATCCACAGTCAAGCACACAGTAAAGTGTTTATTAAGAGGTCTTATTTAATATCTTTTTAAAATAAAAAATTTAATGAGATGTCTTGGTGATGGAATGTTCTTTCCTCTGCATTGTCTACACGAATGTATTGTTAAAAGGGAAGATTAGAGGTTCCAGTTAGCATACAGCTGAAAGATTTGAAATAATTGTTTTGTAATATTATGATTCAGAAAGATAAGAAAAATCATAGCTGCGTGCCTGTTAACACTGAGGCTAGTAGAACATCTGGAAACTGGAAAAGAAAGCCATTACCTCAAATGATGCCCTTTATTAGTTGAAGGAAGCAAAATCTTTCAGAAAATTACCTGGAAGAAGTATAAACAAGCATTTAAAATTTTTTTGCTTTAATTTTGCATTTGTGGAGACTGGGATGAGCAGGTCTCAGTATATGAGGAAAATAGCTGACTTAATCACATCCATATGGTTTAATGGGAAAGTACTTTATAACCACAGCAATATCCATTACCTCTTAAATAAGACTTCAAATTTCCAAAAAGATTAAATCTGAGTGATAGCATATGTATCACTGTCAGCCAGAAGAAATAGCCCTTCCTGAGGTTTCCTAGCATTCCCTCTCTGCACCCCCCACACTGCCCACTATGAAGGCATCCTGCAGTGAAAGGGTTAAGAATGCACAATAGTGAGCCTTGCAGCTGAATTTATCTTTGTAACCCAAGATCTTCATGAATGTGGAACACTGTTACTACTCCAGCTATTCTTGTATTGGCTTCACCACCAAGTCCTGACATGCTTTTGTCCATGTATGCTTCTTGAGTTTCACTCCAGGGGGAAGTTTGGGGAGATCTGGTGACAAACAGGCCTCAATCCCTTGCATGCTTACTGAATCAAGTTGTTTATATTTTCCACATGTCCTGCTTTTGTCATGCTGGAACTTTTACTTCCTTGTACTTTACTATACTCTTGTGTACTAATTAAGATTCCAAATTATGTACGAATTTTCCTTTGAAAGCAGAAAACACATGTAAGTCTTAAATTATTTTTTATTTTTATAACCTAGAATTTAAATAAGCAACAAGACAAAGCAAATCTCTTCCTTGTACTCACAGAAGTCCAGTGGACTGATGCATTTAGATGTGAACTTCTAGCAGATGGCAAGCAGAGATGTGTATTACTGGAGGATCGTGATGGAAGGCTGAGCTTTTTCCCAAGATTTGGCAGTTCTCGGCCTTCCTAGTCTTCCAAGGGGCAAAAAATTCTTCTATGAAGACAGTAATTTCTGATCTTTATCATGTGAAAAATGATTAATTTGTTCTATTTATTGAGGATACTGGCTCATATCAAAACCTAAATTAGATGATGTTGTGGTCTTGGGAGAGAATTGATTTGCATTTTTGCAAACAAACTATTTCCCTATCCTGTTCATTTTTCTATATATTGAGCTAAGTCCTAGATCTGGATATTTCCACCAATACAGTGTTAAACTTCTGTATCCAGCTGGTCTGGCATGGGATACAGCTCTGCCTTTTCATGGTGCTAGGAGGTATGTGTTTTAATATCACTGTTAGAGTGATTATTACATATGGGAATGTTTCATTGCATTTGCTTACGCCAGAGCATTGCATTCAAATGCAACTTGACTAATGTCTAGGAGCATGGTGTTTATGAGGTAAAATGAAGAACATTGCATATGCTCAGGCTGGGTTTCAGCTCTTCTTCCAAGTCTTGAAGCTCAGGAAGCAGCCAAACTGGATCAAGCTGTATTGAAACAATAAGATGAAAGGTTGGGTTTATAGTTTGAGTTGATATTTATAATTTGTGGGATTGGGATTATAACAATGCTGTTGCTACTCTGACACCTGGAGCAGAATCTTGATGAATCATTTGAAACATCCTCTGGTAATAGAACTTTAAGCTAGACTTCATTTAGATGAAATTCCTATTAAACAGAATAAGAACATGCCCAGAATGAGATGGTTATGCTCTATTTGCTTTTAAATCTTAGAAATTTACTAGTTTCATTAAAGGGTTTTGGTAGGGAGAACAATCTTTGGGATTGGCTGGATGGGAGGAGCAGTGGAGGTAGGTACCATTGTCTTTGGTCCCTCTCCTAAAAATGTATGCTCACAAGTGTGTGTTTGTGTCTTGCTTCTTTGAAGAATCTTTCTTTCTATACTTTATGTCAGAGATTCAGTTTTACAGAGTGATAATCTGTCTCCCTATTAACTGTGCAAACCACTACAATGTATTTGCAGACAGGGGTAAGTACTTAGTTCATGTTTATGCCTAAATAAAGAACTTGTACCCAAAATTACCTTTTAATTTAGCTGGATGACTCTCTGGAAAACATATGAGTGTCAGTATTTTAAAACTAAACTTTAATACCTGAAATTCAGAGATGTTGATAATCCATTTTTGGAAATGCATCATGGGAGTTTTCTGTATCTGGAAAAGCAAACAATAAGCTTAGAAGTCTAACTCTAGCCTTCCAATTTAAAAAATAATTGGTAGATACTTCCTCATTTCCAAAACTGGTTATCTATTCAAACAGGGAGGGGAAGTTGCGAATTTGCATATGCTCTCATTCTGAGAGTGAAGTCCTTTGAGATTGGTGGGTGTGAAGTGTTGAAGTGCTGTAGCATAGACTTGTTCCAAATGGGCAGAACAATTTTTTTTTGAGCAGGAGACAGTATTTTTAATCTGCTGGAATGATGTTTGCTCAGCTGCTAATATGATTGTAGTGAAAGATACAAATAACATAAAAAAGGAGAAGCAAGTGCCTTGGTGAGCTTGATGGTAAATACATCCAACAAAGTTACTATTATGAGGACACTTCCTTTTTTGGGAAAAAAAATGCTGCTCAGCACAACATCAGCAGAAGTTCCATTCCTTCCCAATTCTGTGTGAGACAAAACTTCAAAATTTACAAGTCTGTGGTCTTTACAGTAAGTTGATATATAAGCAATGCTGACTACATGTCTTGCCCAGCAGTGTGTGGTCAAGTGCGTGTTAGTAAAGATGAAAAGTCTTAGTGGTTTGGCCCAAACTCCTTTGGCTCCATAGGCACTCTTATGCTGCATGTTGGAATGGAAATTGAAATATTCTGGAATCCTATTACAGTTGAGTGCAGTTTTAGACTATTACCAAAGGAGTGAGAAAGGAGCTCTCACTCTGTGAGATCTCCTGTCAGTAACTGTCCTTCTCGGACTAAAATTAGGCAGACTGATTTGAAACAGCTCAGCAGAAGACAGCAGGAGTGGGGGAATGCCTAAACTCCAGTGAGTTTCTCAAATCAGTCTGGGAGAGTGCCACTGATCTCACTCTTATGCCTCTGTAAATTTATGTCATCTGAGAACTCTTTGGTGGGATGTTCCTGAGACAAGAGCCTCTGATTTAACTGCTTGCTCAGCTGCAATGATTCGCTGAGGTGCCAAGCTCATGGATGATAATGTGGGTTTCAATGGTATAAATGCCAGTTGATTATATCAACAAGAGTGAACATTACACAAAATATATTCCAGCTTTTTCTCAGGAGCAAGAGACCTGAGGTTTGTTCTTTTCATTGTACTATAAAAAAAAAGTCTGCTGAAGGCAAGTTTCCTTACACAGTATGATCCTTGTGCTTAATGAATGGAAGTGAAAGCTCCTCGAAGGACCTTCAGCTTTTTATTTTTGTTGAATCCATTAGCCGTGGAGGTCATAAGAACTTCAGTGAGCCTGATTAGATGGGCATAACTCATGCTAAAGTGGGGGCCTGAGTGCAAAACTGCAGTGAGTTTGAGTGGAGTTATTGAAATGTGCCCATCAAGGGACATCTCTGAGGAGCTGGGCTAACCTCAATGAGCAGCTGTGGAGGTTTCAGTGTCTCACCCCCTTTAAAATGAAAATGCTATACAGAGTACTGCCCTGTGGCCTGGTTTTTCCCAGGCTGCAGACCTGACAACTGCTGTGGTGGAGTTGTAAAAGTTTGCTTAATATTTGAGTCTTCCCCACGCTGGAACTGCCTTGCTTGGAAAGTGACAGTGGCTTCCCTGTTCTAGAGACCATTAGCAGCTTTGTCCTCTGTCATCATATGTCTGAATACTGGAGTGAATGTGAAACTGGCTGTCAGGAACAAGAAATCAAAGGATGGACTGAAGCAGTGAATGGGAGTGAAGCATGGGGAAAGAAAGCTACACTGGGAGGATGATACACAGGCTGTTAAAGACACTGTTGTAAAATTAGCGAGGATTAAGGCTTGAGTATAAATCCCTGGAACAAGTAGCATACATTTAGTACACTGTGTTGGGTTGTTCAAGTCAGTTGTGGAATCCTAGTTGTTGCATAATATTTTCAAAGACCTTTCTGGGTGAAAAATGAACTTGTGCATTAAGTAAATTTGAGAATATGTACTATAGTGCCTGAGGCTTTCTTCAGACTCTGAATCTACAGGGAGTGTTCTTCAGTCAGCCCATGCCACCCACTCTCCAAGTGCCAACTTCTTTAGAAAATTCGCTGTATTAAAAAAAAATCCCAAAGCCGAAACAACAGCCCACATCCCCAAACAGATAACTCTTTAAAATATGAAAGTTGTTTTGAAAAAGTTAGCTACTGATCTGTTTTCTCAAAAGCTCAGCATTTAAGAAGTATCTGGTTCATCCTGGCTCTACAGACTCAGGCCCCACAGAGCCTGAATCTAAGAGTAGTTGGAACAGATCTTCAGGTTACTGTGAATCAAAGTGGCCCTCCTGACACAAATGTAGTAGTGCCAACCTGTGCAATCTTAGGATTTGTGTAAAAGCAGATCCCCTTAATAGAAAGTCAAAATCATGTTCTAATGGAGTAATTGCCTTTTGAACCTCCGCTAATGTTTGTGATTTTTTTTCCATTTGTTAGTTGTTTTGACCTCTTACATGAACTTGAGTAATGGTGCCTGGGGAGGGAGAAAAAAACCTTTGAAAAGGGGAAAGTAACCCAAGCCTGTCTATTTTGAAATGATATGAAACAGCTGACAGTACTGCCAAATTCCTGTTTTAGTGCTGTTGAACAATTTGTCTGTCCGTAATTCTTTCTTGTATTATTTCTTTCAAAATGTTCTCTTACTATTGCAAACATATAAATTCCTATAAGCCTGGCCTTTTCTGAACAGTTACTCTTTGTTGTTCCTTCAAGAGATGCAGCTTAGACACTTACGCAGGACTTCTCTGAGCATGTACTCCTCTGCTGTTCTCCCCCTGCCTCCCAGCCAGTTCTTTTTACTCTCTTCTGACCTTTTTGCTATTGTAAAGGAGCAGAATCAGGTCACAGTTGGCCAGTTAAAGACCTCCTCAGGTGTAAAGTGGAGGACTAGCTACTACAATCTCTCCCTCGCGCTCTCTCTCTCTCTCTTCCCAGCCAAGGAAGCAGGAGGGTCTGGGTCGGAAATGTTTCAGAGCCAACAGCAGTTATATAGTTTTCTGCTGGCTTTAGACTAGTGTGCAATTCTGAAGACGCACAAATTCTTTCACAGCAGGAGCTGAAATAACTGAAGAGTAATGCAGCAGTCCTTTCTCTCCCCTCAGAATAAGCAAATCTTGTGGCAAACCCATAATGGATTGATGGCAACACCAAAACAGCATGTGACAACTTTTACCATACTGCTGTGTATGGCAAGGTAGAACTGAAAATACCTTAGATTACAAGTCCTCTTTAATTTTGTCCCTAGGATCTCAAATATTGACATTGCTGCTTTGCTTCCCAGAGTAAAGAGAAAATAATTTTCTCCCCTCCTTGCTCCTTGTCACCTATTTTGGATGGTGCTGTAAAAGCCCTCTCATTCACCTGCCTCCATTCCCTCTCAGGAATGAAACGGCACTTAAAGCTTCCTCGCTTTTCTGAACAGGCTTCTCTATCTTCCTTTCATTTGTCAGCTGATTGTTAACTCCTCAGTAGTGAGCAGTTACTTCAGCAGTATTCTCCTGGAAACATGAGGGACTGTATCCAACACTTCTCTGGTAGTACCAAAAGAATTTACAGATTGAGCCTCTTAAAATGCTTACATCACTTGTTTTTGTGTTTTGCAGAGAATTACTGAAACAATAAAAATAATCTGGGAGCTATAACTTGCCGTTCACTATTTAACATTTGCATTTCTGTCATAAAACCAGGCCAACCAGGCTTTTGATCACATTCATGTTTGATTGCTACATCTCACAGATCCAGTAGCTGTTACACAGATGTTAATGGGACACTTTCTGCAGCAGGCTTTAGCACAGGCAGAGGAAAACCTTCACAATTTGGCCTGTTGATTGCTTCTGTTGGTAACAGCTTCCTGGGGTTTTGTTCAAAACTTCCAACCTTGTTTTCCATTTCCTTAAGTGAGAATAGGGTTGCTAAACGTTGCAAATATTTTGACTAGAGCTGGTTACACTGATAGTGTTTTTGGCATAATTTTTGCACAGATTAATCTGTTCTCGCTTGCTTGGGCTGGCACGGGGACTGCTGTGCAGGTTGGGATGAGTGGATGCACATTGTACTCACCTAGCTCAGCTTCCCTGCCCTGGAATGGCTCTTCACTGCAGCCAGTCTGAACAAGATCCCAGCCCCTGTGGGGAACTGAGCACAGCTACTGCTGCAAGGTCCCCTTGACACCAATGGCTGGGTCCTCTGCAGTCCACGGAGAGTGCACAGGACTGAGCAAAAGTCTTTGATATAATTTGTTTCTAAATTTAAAATAGCAACAAGCAAAATATAGTACGACTGTCAGAATTTTGGTTTCAGTCTTGTTCCTCGAAACTTGTAAGACACCCTCATTTCAAGTGAAATGAATTAAAATGTCACGCCCAAAGCACTGACATTTTTAGGGGCTAGAAATAAAATTGGAAGGGTCTCTCCATATGACAGAAGGAATCATGTGATTCTCCAGGGCAGTCTGAAGCCTGAAAGTCTTTAAATAGTTTGTAGGACACAATGGCTAGACAGAGACCCATAAGTATGGCATGTTGCAGAGTGTGCTCAGAAGTTGATGGCAATATTTTGACACTCTTTTGGGCTTTCTCAGTAAATGTACCTTGTTAACTAAATGTCTTTAAAGCAAGTTTTACTAGTGTCACTACTAAATATAACTATGCAGTCAGGAATTGGAGGAAAAATCAGGATGATGGTATCCCTTAGCTAAAATAGCAGATGCGTTATGCATATCAGCTCCAAGAAGGGTAAACACATGTCCAAGGTCACAGTTTCACCCTTGGCTGACTGAGGTCCTTAGGGGAATTTTGGTTTTGCCAGAGTGTATTTAGAGTCTCTGAGAGTTGCACATCATTTCCCGGGTGCCTCTTGTCTTCTAAAGTCCAGCTTGAGGCTCCATGTTCCAAATTGCCTCTTTCATAATCAGCTTTGGCAGACTGTGCTGCAGAAGTATTCTTTAGTTTTAGTGGAACCTCCACATAGGAAAAACCCAACTTGCATTCCTGAAAAGAGACTGTAATTGAGAGGTGTGCTGTAGCAAGTACAGGCATGCATTATCAACTACTGACAAATTTCTACTGATTTGTTTAGATGCAGAGATAAATACATATCTAAAAGGTCAATGAAAAGAAAAACTGTCACATTTTTAGAAGGAAAGCAGCTGTTGCACAATTTCAGATTGTCTTGGTTGTGGGTGAGAAGAATCTCACTACAGTTTCAGAAACTGCCTTGAAGCATCACAATGTGTTTTCTTTCCTCCTTTGTCACTTCCTATCTTTCTGAATAAACTGCTTCCTGCTACCCCACAATGGTCAGTGCCACCCCTTAATTTACAGTTAGGAATGCAGACACGAGGGAAGGCGAGGGGATGAAATATGGTGTCAGGTTTGTATCTGCTCACATTTCACACACTAAGGAGACAAGCCCTTTTGGCCAGTTGCCATGGGGAATTTTCTTGCAGAAGTAAATAAGTCAGAACAGAAAGAACTCAGATTCGTACTACCCCAGCTGCAGAATGTCATTAAGTCTCAAAGGGTGCTATGTGCATTGTGTGAAAGGAATTTTGTAATCTGGCTGTAACTGTAGTTGCAAAAACTATGTTTGAGTTTAAGCCTTTATTTTGAACTTTTAATTATTGGCTTGTTTCTTGCATTCTGATTAAAGCACATAGTCTTATAAATAGTTTCTATTTTTAAACCAGAAAAAGCTTTAGATTAAATGTTTCAATAGCAGATGAGTGGTTGATTTTGTTTTGTTTTCTTGTTTCTTCCCATGCCAACTTTGATCTAATCTCCATTTCCTAATTCACTTTTTAAGGATGCTTGAAAAGGGAATTATATATACAGGGCACTCAAAATATCATGTAGATGGCTTTTCATTTTAAAGTGTCATTTATTATCTAACTTTCTGATCCCAGTAATCTTTAGAAACTTGGGGATAGGAAGGACTGTTTTCTTTCTTCCTCAACCCCTTTTGTTTGTTTTTTTTTTTTTTTTTTAAATGTCTAAGAAGGGAAAGCACAGACACCCTTCCACTAGTAGGACTTTTTTTTCAGTTCTTTTTCAGTCTGAGCTACATGATAGTGGCATCCGTGAAGTTGGTCCTGGTATACACGGGAGGAGGCTCATGCTGTGGCTTCAAAGTTTCAGAAGACAAAATAGCTTCTGTTTTGGTTGAGTTTCTTGTAGTGCTAGCACCTCTTCTCAGATTTGGTGAAGGAATGGGGAACATGTACGCCTTTAGCACTGATTTTTGAAATGAAACCCATTATCTGGATGAAACAAATACCTACTAGAAAAAGGCATTTTAAAAGTTGCTGTTTAGTCAGTTCTATGTCTCTGGAATAAGATACTATGGCACAATTTACGTAACAGGTTTTCTGTATGTGTTTTGGATTTTGCCTCTGTGGCAGTAGGTGCCATGAATTGCTTGGAGAAAGGATGGTGCCTGAATAGCTGCAGTCATTAAACCACGGGTTCATACAGAGCTTTAGTGCATCCACCAGCCCGTGAAAGGCTGTTTTAACTGGGGTGGTCTTTGAACAAACTGATCACTAAGACTGTTGTAGTGACTGCAGGGTGCCTGAATGGTAGTAGGGCAGCGGATGTGTCTGCTGAACAAAATCCAGGGACATGGGCCCACACGACTTCCACAAACCTTCCTTGTGCAGAGCAGAATTGCTGTCAGGTCTGCCTTCGACTCGTCATGTCAGAGGAACCAAGACTTGGCTGTATTACATGCTCCCAGTTTCATGTCCCCTATCTATAATGACCTTTAGTTAACAAGAAATCCAACCTAAGCTTTAAACTTTGCACTTTGTGGTCAGAGGGTAAAATTCAGGCCAGAGCCTGCCAGCTCCCGAGCACCCCATGCAGCGCTTACTGGCTCTGTCAAACTTCCCTGCAACCCAGGGAAAGTGAGGTTAGAATAAAAATATCACCTGGGTGGGAGGGAGAGCACACGTGTGTGTTTGTGTCATTGCCCATTAGCTCCCTGAGCTGCAGTTTGGTGGAACGTGTACTGAGAAGTACGCCAGGAGACAGTACATCCTGCTCCAAGCTCTTTCCCCCGACTATTTTTGTGCTCTTCACAACTGTTATTAAGCAAGACCACAGAGTATTTTTACAGCATAAGCAGAAGAGGTTTATGCTGCATTTTAGGGCTGTGTGCTGTCAATAACCCACGCTGAAATACAGGGATATGTAATGCCTTTATGCAATCTGAAGAACATATCCTGACAGAAAAAGGAATTTGGATGTTGATAATATTATGAAATGTTTGATCAAACAGATCAGCTTGCCATTGGATCCATTTCTTCTTGTTTCATTTAAAATGTTTCCTACAAAGTTCTTAAAAGGTTGCATTTCTGATATTAGAAAAAGCTTTTGTTTTGCTTTGGTTTTGGTGTGGCAAGGGTTGAATGGAACATCCTAGACTGGGCACAAAGCACTAATCCAACCAAGATTGTTCTACCTAGACTAACAGAGCCAAGCAAATGGAAATCTTCTGACCTCAGTGTGGTGTGTCTGAGATTGTGCTTGGGTCTCTGCTCTCCTGAGAGTCTAAGCAATGTCATCTTTATTAGACCTGACAAGCCAAAATATTTCTTCTGGATCTAATTTCTGTTACTCTAATACTGGACGCTTGTAAAAATGACAAATTTTAAGAATGCCTTTGCCCAAAATTTGAGCCAATGTTACATTTACACCACTATCTTCTTGGTTTATTTTTTAAGGAGCTTCATTTTTTCTATGCTTAAAATGCATGGCTCTATATATTGCTGATTTTAGCAGAATTTGTTGAACTTTAAAGTTAGAAATTTCTATCCTGAGTTATTTTCTATGCACAACTAAATGTTATAGCTAAGTGAGAAACTTTCTTTTTCATTTCTGTATTCTATTTAAGCAACATTTTTAAGTTTTGATGCCCAGTTTAAACCCTCTTGGAGACACTAAGTAACTGCATTTACTAGACTTAAAATTTTGAAGGATTACATTTCAACAGGAAGATTAGGACAAGGAGGTGTAGGTGGGTCAGTGCAGTTTGTAACTTAGGATGGAGGCAGCTGAAAGCAAGAGGGGTTACACAGAGTGCATGCTCCGTAGTGTGCTCCTGAGGATGAACTTGGGGACTGTAACCAGGTGAGCTCTGGATTATTTCTGTGCCTGTATTTCATGCTGTGACAGTCCCTCTATGGAAATTTCTTGGGCTATTTAGATCTGTGTGGAAGACATACAGAAGACAGGCTGCTGCCTCCTTTTGGGAATGTAACTGTCCAATATTTGTAAACCCAAGGTTATATCAGTAAGTGATAGGAGAATTTGGCCTTTATTTAATTCCTCACTTTTTCCTTAGTCTCGGGCCCTTTTGAGTTGTACTCTTATTTTGCACTGGGGATTGCTGTCAAATAAAGCTCGAGGTTTTGAAGAAGAGGAGCTGGAGGGAAAGAAGGAACTAAGTTATCTCTGAGTTATTTGAATATACTTTTAAAACATGGAGTAAGAGTAAGCACTAAGAGAAATGAAGTTAATGACCTTTTTCTGTAAGATGAGGCAGACAATACATTTTGAGCAGTGGACCTAAAGTGCCCCACAGCAGGCCAAGTCGTTGCTGAAGAGCCCTGCTTCCCCTTTTGATATTAACTTACCCCGTTTTAAGAGACTGGGTTTTTTTTTTGTGGATTTTCAATCTGGCAGCTGATGCAGAGTTAACAAAACCAAGTTAAAATTTCCCCTCATGTTTATGCAGGAAAAAAAATCATAGTGTGTCAGAGCTGTGGGGGAAGACAGGGCTGGATGAGAGCCCCTGGAGAGAGGCAGCGGGGGGTGGTGGAGACCACCACCATGCCCATGGCACCACTGGTCCTTGGAGCTGGGCTGGGCCTGGATGTTTCACTCATGTTATTCAAAGTGAGTCAGATTGCTGTGGTGGTTATTTGGTTGATCTGCTTCAGCTGTTGGGTTGAGTATTTATACGCAGATGAGTGTGTGTAAGTGGAGCAAGTCAGGGAGCAACTGCAGAGTGGGTCAGCTGGCAGATGCAGGGTGAGAGTGGGGATGGGCTGAGCAGCAGGTAGGTCTGGGTCAAGGTCAGCAGCAAGTGAGATTGGAAGTGTGGTGAGCAGCAGAGTGTCTGTTTAGCCTCTCAAGTTTACACAAGTGCATGGAGATGAAGAAGCTTTGTTCAAAACTTTCAGGTTCCTCTTTGAACCTTTCTGTAAGATGCAGGATTCTGAAATCCTGCTTCTTGTCATGCCTTGGTTTTCTTCTCTAAGGGAGAAATACTTTTGGAGGTGTATGAATGAAAGGCTTGATCCATACCCCACTCCTTCTCTGTGAAATGGTGTGGCTGGGGGCAAGGACCTGCTTCTTCAGGAGGCAAACAGCTCTGCTCTGTACTCCCTCCGCCTTTAACATAGGAGGAGGAATAGCAAATCCCACTCTCTTCTGCTTTCCTTTCCAGCCACACCCTTTTCCATTTCTTGCAGGAGGAGCAAGCCTCAGCCCCTTTGCAGAAAACTACAGCCTTGCCAGGTGCCCCTCTTTTTCTGCCCATCACCTGCCCAGTGCTGCTGCCAAACTTCTGTCATCCTTGCAGAGAGAACAAGTTGTTTTTTTATTTTTTTTCATTGAAGCAGCAGATTTGGGGTTTGCCTACACACCCATAATGGTTGCTCTGGCTCTGCTTCTGTCCTGAGTGCACTTCAGAATTCCTACAGGCTTCCCATGTAGTGCCAGCTCTGTGGGTGGCCTGGAGAAGATGGGTCAGTGTGGGAGTGAGGAGGGCTGCTTGTGCATTGCTAGGAAAGGTCCTGACCGTGGTGGGTAAGCCCCTGTGGGGAAAGTGTCATCTGCCAGCAGATTCTCAATGTGGTCTCATGTTTAGAGCAATGCAATGCAGAGTCCAGAGTGTAGGGATGGGGTTTAACAATGACTTTTACTGCCCTGCTTTGGGCTATCCGTCCTTTGCTCCTTGCTGTCTTCACTGCCAATTTTGTGACCTTGAGATTTTTTGTCAGTTGAGAAAAGTCAGCTCTGTTTTAGATAGATCTTTTACTTATGTGTTAGCACTACTCAGGATGTGTTTAGCTGAATGTCATGACACTAGTTTTTTTTTTACCTCGACCAGGTTTTCTCTTTCACAGATGTGAAACCTTTAGCTTTCCCTTCTAAGAAGTGCCACAGCGTTATTCAGAGTTGTCAGATTACTGTTGTAAATAAGGATTATTGGTGCAATGCCGCAACATGGATTTGACAACATCCAACAACTTGTGGTAACTGTTGCACACAATCCAAAGTGGCTCATTATGTTGGCAGAGAAAGAAAGAGTGCTGGTGTTATCTTTTCCTGCATTGCAGGAATAAAAGGAACCTGGAAAGGGGCTATATGGATTTTATATAACAAATTAATGTTTTAAACATTTCTCTGTTTGTCTGGAATATGAGCTACCAGTTCTTTTGTTGTTGCTGTTGCTAAGTTACATACAAGTGTTTCTTTATGAAGTGATGCCCTTAGGGAAAAAAAAAAAAACAACTCTATTTTGAACGATTTTGCTGAATCTTGGTTTCTCTTTTTCCAAAATTTTTTAAATCCTGCTCCCCTCTTCTCTCCCTGCACTTCCTCCCCAGGGTAAAGAGAGATTATAGAAAATGATTCTATGACAGTAGGTCTGGAAATGGCAAATGATGATAATGAAGGACACAGGTGTTTGTTTTTGGTTATGATTGATTATGATTGGTCTGATGTGTTGTAATTTTTGTGCACCCATCTTTACACAGATGCATCATCCAGCAGGTTGCATTTTTCATTGTGCATGCTGGTCTCTTCAGTGCATGCCAGACCTCTGAAAAATACCACAGTTTTTACTCAGTAACAACATGTGAGTTCTAAGTAGATCAGCTTTTAGGGAATATTTTTGTTCCTTTTGACCGTGGAGAAGTCACTGCTGTTGTAGGTAAGGGCTGTCTGTTTTACTATGAGGAGTGTTGGTTAGGGTGGCTAAAAGATCTGAAAATATTTCGGAGGCTAGTGAGCCAAATTTTGTCCTGGTTAAACCCACATAACTTCACAGCGTTAGTAATGCAGGAGCAAAGAGTTTGCAAGCAGCCAGTCCCTGTCAGTGGGGGACAGCAGAGCGGGGCAGAGGAGACAGAGAGCTCAAAGCGTCTTTTCCTCCAGCCACCCACTATCCAAACGGGGCTGTGAGCTTTTTCCACCTCATCTTCCAAAAAGTCTACTAGTCAATGGGGCAATATTCCTGGGTATGTGCCTGCTAAAAATATTGTGAAAAGCGTGAGAGGTGGCCAGGTGATCTGGGCAGCATCACTGACACACTTTGGAGAATGGATTTGCGGGGAACCAAAGCAGGGTGCTGGCTCTCTTAACAAGATTGAATTTGTTTTTCCACAACCCTTTGAAATCCTTCTGGGCAGAAGCTTTTAATTGTGATGTGCTTAGGAGGAAATTTAAAGCAACTTATGGTTAGGTTACATTATAAGTACAAACAGGATATGTATCAAATACCTGGAAGGAAAGTATGACTATTTTGGATTGCAGGGCAGCCCAGATTTTGCATAGAAATGCCATTTCAAAGCTCCAAGGCAGACACAACACTTTTCCTGAAATAATACCAGCAGTAATCCCTTCAAACATCCCCAAGTGTATTGGCTAACGCATGTTTTAAAATTCCTTCTCTGTTTTGTTATAAAAACTTGCATATTTCTTTCCCCTTCACCATATGAAAATCTTCTAAGAATTTTTTATGAGCTTTTGTAGACTTCAGAATAAGCCCTCCTTCCCCTCCCCTTCCTTACTTTCTAATCCAATTTAGTCAGATAGTTACTTCAAATCCCTTGGAGGCCTGTAGTTTGTTCATTCTCCCACAGTGCTGAGATTTCCCTCCAGCCCAGCTGGCAGGAGTTTTTAGAAATAACAATATCTCAGGGGGAAGGAGCTGAAGATTGAATGGGGTCTTTTGTCCAGGTCTCTATGAAGCCAGATTAATTATGCATTGCAGAACACAGTTTAAAGCTCTGAATTAGGTCCTCATTGCAATGAAAAGAGAGCACAGGCTTGAAAACTGAAAGAATTCCCATTTCCATCAGAGGGACAGACATATAATGACTGAAAGCAGGAAAAATTTTTGAAAATTGTAATTAAACAGTATTTTGTATTTATCACTCACTAGCAGTTGTCTTAAGCATTTACAAAAGTGATTCTTTGACATTTTTTCACATGTTCACTCCATAGGTGGCTGGACTTAGAGGATTTTCAAGTCTTTTCTGTGTTACTAGGCTACTCTTGAAAGCACTTGTGCTTTGATGAATGAGAGGGTTTTTTTTGGCCAACACTTACCTGAATAGAGGTCTTTAAAACCTCAGCAGTACAATTAGGAGTTGGTCAGATGATACTGATGGTACAGGAAAAAAAAAAAGCGAATGGTTTTCTCCTTTACTTCTGGGGATTTTCTAAAGTTGCCTGACCCAGTGTGATGTACAATAACAACATTTTTCTTGGTTTCCTAATGCACTTTAATTTCAGTTTGAGGAAAGTAAAACTCTTTCGTGGATAATAAGTCCATAATGCTATACAGCTGCCAAATAAAAAGTTGTCCGCATGCATTTGTATTCATAAGGGCACTTTCTGTCAGGATGGGAGATTGTCTTTTGGTAGAGAACTGAGGCCAAAAGAAGGATAAGGATAAGGAAAAGGTTAGCTATGAAACCTCTTACACTAGGAAACCTTAGTATTCTCAAATATGAACAAACTGGGATGGGTGGAGTGTGAGCAAAATAAACTTATTTGCTTTTTTCTCATCTTGAAATCCCATGTATGGAATAACATGCTGTAAAATAACTATACCATAATGAACTCTGCAATTAAATTAATTTTAATTAAAAATTACAAACTGTAAATATTCAAAGAGATAGCCGAATGCATACTTAGAAGGATAGCAGTGTTTTGGGACTGAGTAATTTACTGACTCACACTAGAAAATCTACAAGAAGAGGCTTAGTGTGGAAGTCATTTGATACAAATATTATGCAGGAGAAGCATTTTTACAGAGCAGGCACACATTAATGGAAGTTAATAATGTATTTAGTTAGTATTGAGGCACACAGTTCATCCTAGGTTTGTCTCCATGTTGCTTCTCTAGAAGTACAAAGAGTTAATTGAGAGCTGTGTTGACCAAAAGCAAGTGCTGCTGACGGGGGGTGGAGGAGCTGGCACCTTTGGCAATGGTCTCCTGTAGTTTGCCTGGAAGATGGCACAGCGTTGGAGTAAACGTGGCTGTGTAACAGCAGTTCCCAACTGGTGTGCAGTTATGGAGAAACTGTCTCCCTTGCTCTAATCCAGGGTCACCTCAGGTTGCTCTCCTTTATGGTGTCAGAAGGGGGCTGGTTGAGAGAGAGTGAGAAGTGTGCCATAGTGTCTTGCTAAGGCACATCCAAGGAGTTTATCTTGTACTTCTGCTTTGGGTCTGTTTTGCTTGTTTGCAACAAGAGTCAAAGAACCTTGTTTTTCTTCTCTTTGTGCTTGTCCTGGAATGAACCAGCTGGAGTAATTAGTACTTCCCAAGTTTTTTCCAAAACTCAAATTGAAGTAAGTTTTCTGTGATTTGAAAGAAATATGAGTGTTTCCTATTGTCATTTCATTTGCAAGCATCTATGCCAAGGAAGGATGGAAATAGCTCCCACTGACTTGAAGTGCCTGGTGAATGAAGGCTCCAGAGAAGGTAATGGCAAGGTTGGAAATACCCAGGTCCCCAGGTCTGCAGCAGTGGTCTAGCTTCTAATATCTGCTCTTTGAACCTTCTCATCATAGGTTTTGGACCACCCACCAACTCTGTCCAGGTAGTCTTTAGAAAATATGAAAAAAAGTCAGGTTTTCCTGGTAACTTGCGGAGTAGCAGTAGGGCTCACCACACTAGTTACAATGCTGTTCACAAGAGATTTTTTCCATGTCACTGATCTTGCACTAAAACCAAAATTTTTTTCTAAGGTATGAATACATGGACAGCTAGAGCTGTCTGGAACTTTTCCCAACTAAACATCTTCTGTTATAAAGCTGAACAGAATGAAACAAAATGTACAGCAAAGCGTCAGCTTTGATCTGCCAATAGAGGTGAAATTGCTGAGGAAATATGCCTCTTTTTAAGGAAACCCTTTTAATTGTTCGCAACACAGCCTATTTCATGCCAGTCTGCTTGGGAGCTGCTGTGGCTAAGAACCTGGGAGCCTCACTTGGAGCCTGGAGGTCTCGGGGCTTCCAGGTCTCCGTTGGTGAGTCTGCAGGCTTGGGATTAACTTCCTGGGACACAGGATAGCTGGGGTCCCAGCTGCTGGGCTGAGCGCAAAAGAAAGGATATCCCAGTCTTCCAGAAGAGTGTGTTACTCGGTGAATCTCTGTTTGAAAGTCTGTACATGAGAGAAGCATTTTAATTAAAATAAAATAAAAATAAATGTGTTAATCCTTTTGCCTTGAACTTAGTGTTAATAAAACCTGGAAAGATAAGGAAGTAAATGCCAGGGCTAGGAGTATAGTGTCAGCTTTACACCTTTGGATGTCCATTGTCTGAATATTCTGAACAATCCTGTCAAAAACACTCAAGTGAGCATATTTAATTTATTTAATTCCTTTCCTCCTCAAATTTCAGCTCTTACACATTTGCAGAAGTTTTGAGTTGCTCCACCAGATCAGACATTTTTTAGGGTTCTTAAAAATATTACTTAAAAAAAAAACTGTTTGCTTTTGAAAATATTGTTTATTTAGTTTGAATTCCTGTTCATATATTTTTCTGTCATTCTTCTCATTGTCCAATGAAAAGCAAAACTGAGTAGAAAAATCCACTTAATGTCTGAAAGTGACCAATGTAAATCTTTAATATCAGTGATGTTATTATAAATCTGAAGACATGAATCCAGTACATTAAAATCACATGAAGTTCAAAGCAGCAAATCAGCATTGTCATGCCGACTGATACGTGGTTGTCTCTGTTAGTGGGAGATAAGGAGAGTTTTTAATCGTAGTTGTTTTTTTTTCCTCTTCTTTCTAAGTGGGCCTTGAAGTTGTTTTCCTGAGCCCTATAGGGACAGTTTCAGGTGATCTAAAAATGCTGTTTTGTCTAATTTTACTGTAAAATGCAGGATCTTCAACACATGAAAAGCTGACATATCCCTATGTGTCGAAGTAGAGGCTCGGCTGAAGTTCAGCAGTTTTGGCCCAAATAATCCTCATGTCTTAGCTGGAGTATTTGCTTTCATGTCAAGAATCATGCTGCTGGCACTCAGACCTTTCAGGTTTTTGGGGTTATTTTTGAGCTGAGAGACTATTATGCATTTTGTTCTTACTGGAGTAGTTTAGTTTCTGAGTTCTGCATATGTGCAGTTGTAAAGAAATCAAAAGTTACAGCTGGAAACTGTGAGATCAGCCTTGTCACTGCCCCGGCCTCCCATTTACCGTGAAAACAAACACAGTTCTCTTCTCATGTCTGCCAGCAGGAAGGGGGTGGGGAGGCAGGCAGAGAGGCAGAGGAAAGTTTTTTCTTCAAAAAGGAAGAAGGTCAACTATTTTGGGAAACTAAAACCTCTCAGCAATTAAAAGAATTCTTTTCTCTGCTCAGTGATTAGAGAAGTCTGCAGGCAAGCAGTAATTGCTGGAAACAGCCTTGCAGATGGATGAGAGGTAAATGCATCTCTTTGCCTTTTGCATAAACATGTCTTTGCAGAAGATTAAGTGGATAGCACAACATATTTTACTGTGCCAACAGTTAAATTATAACACAGAGTCTCTAAATCTCTGTGCTGGGTAAATCAGTTCTTCAGGTACAGTCAGTCAGCTGATGTGCTACAGGCAAGGACTGCGTGACTGATTTCTACCCGCTGCTTCTGACGTCTCTGTGAGACTCCCTGTGTTTCTTAAGGCAGTATCCACCTAAGACAGGAAAAGAAACAGATCTTCGAGAAATTCTTACTTACCCCACAAGATGCAAAACAATAAAGAATTTTAATTCAAAACACATAAAAAAATTGAAAGCTGAGAAGTTCCTTATTTGCCTGAAGAAACTGCACAATAACTGTTTAATGTGGCTTTGTTGTAGAGTCCTTTGGTTAGCCCCATGTCTTGCCATGAGTTCAGTGTCTCTGCACTCCTCTGGAAAGCAGACCGTCAATAGAGTCCATAAAGAAAATTGCAGACATATTCCTCATTATTCTCTTGAATGTATTTGTGAATGTTCCTAATTTCTTTAAGTTTCACCAAATTTCAATCAATAGTTAGAAAATTAGTACAGGGTAGAATCTGAAAAGTGTATTTTTGAAATGACCTATTAAGTCATCTGGTCTTCTGTTCTGCTAGTTGGGTTCATGCAATGAAAATTCCTTCATATTTTTTAAGACATTTTCCAAAGCCTGATACTTTTTGTTCAATAGCATTTTTCTCTATAGATGCATTACTCTTCTCTGCCTATGGTTGTAATTTGTTCCCTTCATTCTTGGTGTTTACATTGCAAATACTACCAGACTGCTGTTTACAGTCCTTTCTCTGAGAGCCATTAGATGTGCTATAAATGTGTTTATACAGAAAATTAAATAATAATATATTAGAAAGCATTGTTCAGCTCAGAAACTTCCCTAGTTTTCATATGGTTCTGGTAATTTGATGTTAGACTGACTGTAGTATTCCATGTAGGATTATATGGGAACTGTATTAACTGTTAAAATGTCCAGTCTGCATGATCTCCAGATGCATATGTGCATTCAACACAAAGTTGCATAGATCTTTGCAGCTGTGTTGCAAGCTGTTGTTTATTGGCTGTCTGCAAGCCCTCCTAGGTGTCCTTTGTTCTTAATTCCTTGAGTTTTTCATCTGGTTGTGGACATACATGAGGACACTCTTCCAGATGGAGTCAACCTTTGTGTAGTCTTCTAGTGGCTGTTCCTCTTTTTTGTTCGGTAGTATCAGTGGAAAACATGTTCCTACTTCCCCACATCCTTTAAGAACTGTAGCACAGAATTAACCTGGCTCTCTTTCTCTTCATTCTTTCAATGAGGGTTTAGCACACTATCTAGTAAAGAGATTCAAATGATGCTATTCAAAGTACCTATCCACTGGTTGCCAGAACTGGGTACCTCAATGTAGGTGCATCCTGAAAGGCACAGAATCCACAACACCAGGAAGGAGTTCATAGCCTTTGTCTTAACTAGAGCTCCTCCTGCAGCAGTCATGGTTTTCTCAGCCACTGGAGTAACTGTTTCCTTTCTCCATCTTGAAGATAAAATAATTCCTTCTCAAAATGTACTCTAATTGAGCTTTCTCTGCAGTACTGTGACTGCTCACTGTCTTTACAGGTAGCCAATACTGTATTTGGAGAGGAACACAGTGAGGATGGGCCAGAGGGAATCCTGAGAGAAAGATCCTTTCCTAGTGTTGGATGTACACAGTCTTAGGCTCTATTTGTAGTAGTCTTTTCTTTCCCAAATTCCCATTCTTATAATTTCTCTTTCAGACATGGTATTTAGCAAAAGATTTCTTTCGCTTATGATTTTGTTATAACATTTCCAACCTTTTCACATCAAGTTGCGAGAATATTTGCAGCTTCATTGTGTTAAAAGTTATTTTTATGCTTTATTGTTTTCATTAAGTATTTCAAAATTCATATATAGTATTTAAAATTTTATTTTTCTTAGAAAGGTTATGTGTCTTCTGTAGCATTTTGCTGCCAATAGTAGCATGGAATGGAGGGAGCAAAAAATAGCCTTTGGGGGATCTGGTGTGTCCATCATCTGAGATAGCTGTTTCATTTCTGTCAGATCTCTTTGAGATCACATACCCTTGTTGCAGAGAGTTAGAATACTTTGAGTGCTACGGGGAGGGAAAGAGGCGGGGAGATTTTGGCCAACAGTCAGAGAAGTGCCTCAAGTCTTTCATCTGACAATGCTTGTGCCTCTCCTGTGCTGATCACAAGATCATTAGATTATCTAGGAAGACAACTAGTGAGGCTGATACTAGCCATGAATTTTTCTGTCACATGTTGAGATTACTGTGCATTTGTCAACTCCTACATAATTAGCTTAAATTGACAGTTCATTGAGATGCATAATTATTCTGCTTTGAGTTCATTCTTTTATTTTTTGGGTGGCTCTGTGATAGGACTGATACTTTTTGTATCCAGGAGTACTAGTCAAAAGAGTACTCTACTGGAGTACTAGGAGTACTACTGGAAGATCTTGGAGAAGATCTAGCCAAAGTTTTTAAAATGGCTATTACTATAACCCAGAACATTTATTCTTTCATTCCTCATCCTCTCTTCTCAGATGTCATATTATGAATGCAGTATGACACATCAAAAAAACCCAGTGAAGACCTCCAACAAATATTTGTTCACAGTAGGTGCATGATTCATGAGATGGTGTTCTGCCAGCATACAGTCATGGTTTTTTTTTTTGTCCTGTTTATTATTAACTACTTGGAATCATATAAACTTCTCTAATATTGCACATCTGCAGTATTTATTTTGAAGATTACAGATTTTCCTTTATTTGAGATGACATAAACAATATCATTTCATGAATCAGTATGCCATAGGGACTGGTATAGTTAAAGTTTCTAATAGAAGTCACTGGCATCCATAAGTTTTCTTCCCTCACTAATGGATGGGGATTTAGTGTGGGTTTTCTTATCACGACCTAGGAAGGTTCATGGTGTAAGTCTAAGATAGTCCAATCCTAAATCGAGTTCCGATAAGTAAAGGTAAAATGCATTTCACCTACACTTAATGGTCTAAATTTGACTTTAAATGCACGAGTAATTTTCTTTTTTAGCTTTCTTTTTTCATTAATAGAAATAGCCTGTGTCCAGTGAGTGATTCATCTGAGCTATGTAAACTACCTAAAATTAGGATAAGATAGTTCATCTCTGGTAGCCCCTAATATTTTATTGATGAATAAGGTATAGGAATCCTAGATGAGGTTTAGAGGCTGCACCCAAATTTTACATAGGTAAAAACAGATGGGATGAATCTTCCCAACAAATACAGCCATAGCATGCAAATAAGTATCAACTCTACTACTCAAATACCTTCTACTACCCTGACACTGAGTGAGACTTAAAGAGGAATGAACTGACATAAACTACTGATATGCTTTTTAGCACATATTTCTGAGGAATGTAGAAGGAATTAATTAAAGCTATGGTCCTGAATGAAAAAAAAGTCTTCTCAATTCAGCAGAAGTACAAACACAACTGTGCCTTACAACCTGTTGACTAGTTGCACAAAATTAATGTGATTGACTTGAAATGTAGAATGATGCAAGGCCAGAAATCTGGTGATAGTTTTTGTATTGCTACTTCTGGAATGTGCAGAAGCTTCAGTTTAGAAGACATTCTAGGGAAAATCTTCTGTTTTAGAAAACAAGACTGAAACTTTACCAGGGAATGAGAATTTGCTATGCTCTGTCCTGATGAAAATCCTTGCAGTGAACTGACTGATAGTGCTGAGAAACTGAGCATGGAGCAAACTGGTGAAAGTAGACATTTTCACTATTTTCACTACAGTGCTTTCCACCAGTCACCCAGCTTTCCAAAATCCATTGTCGTTTTTGGCTGTAGGGCAAATAATCTGCTTTCTGAAATTGAAATTAAACCTTATGAACACATTGTAATCGTGTTTTGATGATTAGGTACTGAAATAAATTATCTTTCTTCAGTGACAATTTTACAAATGCCCAGGTTCCTGTCTCTCTATGACTGCTGTTGAAGTGAATGGTACCAGTCAGAAAGTGGTTTATTGCAAAGGGTTTATTTCAGAACATTTTTTTTTTCATTCTGGTTTAGGTGGTCATAACTTGCTTTCTTACTCATATGAACATCTAAGTTGGCTAATTTCTGTTTTCCATAGCAGTATTTTAAAAGCATGAATGGTCTCATTCTCTTCTCACTTCAGGTCAATACTGACATGATTTCTGTGTGGTAATAGTGTCAATGCCACTATGCCCAGGTACGTTATCATATGCCTTGTTTAAATTCAGGCAAATCCAAACATACCAGGCAAGTTTTCAAGTATTAGCTAACACTGTAATATAAGTCTTGCAGCTAATCAACAACTTTTTTCAAAATGTACTCCAGGACTTTTATTTAGGACTTGAAAAATTTGTTGGTGTTTTAGATCATATACAGTAACTGTGTTAGTGTGCTTTCTTTTGCTTTGCAAAGACAACAAAGTCTTTAGCAAATTAGCTGTTTTATGTAGATTCATGGGCAATTGGCATTATTTTGCAAAGCATGTGCAACATAATGAGTCATTAAGATTTCAAAGTTTAATACACCAGAGGGAGAAAAGAAACCAAATTATATAAGACCTTGGAGGAATAAATATTTTATTTTGCTTGTGATGTGACGTTCAATGACTGTAAGTTACAAATCACAATTTCTGTTCTTTGCTTACACAGCTGCTGCTTCTACACATTTCATTCACAATGTTTTTTCATGAAGCAGCAAGCTGACACTTGCCGTGTTTTCTGTTCTTTTTTCTCAGAGGTCTAGATTGGAATGATATAGCCTATGAATTGTATTTGAATCTGTGAGCTATGTTTGATTTCTGTAGGCATAGTTCCAAAATCAGTATAGCTCTGAGTTGTTTTGATCTGAAAAAATGCAAAGCATTTTAAAAAGAGCTTGGTACTGTTAGTCCTATTTTACAGATATAAAAACTGAAGCAGGTCTTGTATGGCCTTGTGACCTACAGTCAGTTAAGCAGTATTGCCTGGTTTTCACTGGGAACTCATGGAACCAGGACTCATGAGGTTTTTGAAGCGGTTGTAGGATTTTAGGTCTGAGTCGTGATAGGCAGTTCTTGTGTTTTGTTTAATTTTTAAGGTATTTCTTACAACTACGATCTTAAACCTGTAGCAGTTGACTGCTGTTCCTGATTCTCTCATTGATTTGGGAAGGTGGTCAATGTTTGTGTGCCTGAAAGTGGTATAAATTAATTGATGTTAGTTTCACTGCAAGAATTAACTAATGTTTGGAGTTACTAAAATGAAAAGAATCTTGATTATCATTTATCCATCCATGTTTAATGTTAGTAACTTTAAGTGTTCTTTTTACTGAAACAAGGGTAATTTTCCTCCACATATACAGTTTGAGACTTGTTAGACCACAAATTAATAGAGCAGAAGTACTTGTGAGCTTTGGCTAACTGAGAAATGAAGACTGAATTTTTTAAAAGAAATTGTGCCTGATAATTTTCTATTCCTTTCTGTCTAGGATTCATCATCTCAGCTCGAAGAAACTAGAATGGACAAGTAAACAAACATAATCCCTGAAATTTAAGGTAAAAATTCTTCATATATGTAAGATAATTGAATTTGAAAGTTAACTGTGTCTGAAAGAATAATAGAACTTTCTGTTGCTGTTTTAGAAATAACTTTTATATTCTTCTAATTTCATCTTTATTTCAAAACACATGATGAAATGCATTGAGATTTGGGATATGCATTGGGATATTTTATGTGTCAATCTAACTGTGCTTTGACAGTTTCTATCAGTACATTTTATGTGTCAATCTAACTGTGTCAATCTAACTGTGCTTTGACAGTTTCTATCAGTACATTTTTCCAGTATCTTACAAACCATTACTTTAAAATTAAATGCATTTTGCCCAGACATCCTGACTCCAAGTGTCTGTGTTGAAATCTGCTGAGAGAAATGGGAATCCTTGCACTGGCTGTCATTGATCAAACCTCCCAAAGATACTTTGGCCTAAATTTTGTATTTACTTACACAGGATAATATGAATAAATTTTCATTCTTTCTTAAAGAATGAGCTTTTTTCTTAACTATATTAGCAACTACACTGCAAACAGAATTATAAGGAAGCACAGTTTAATAGTGTTTTGAGTTCAAGCCTCCATTTTGATATTTGTTACAGACATTTTATACTAATTCTGACTCTTATTGAAATTTTATTAAATTTCTCTCTTCTCTTTAAATTTAACCAAGGAAGTAGATTTATTTATTTATTTTTAAATTTTATTTACCTGCTGAAACATATTGACTAATATTTACACATTCATGTACTGGCATAAACCCCCAATGAATACAGATTGAAAAAGCTATCCTGCATTATTTCCTCTTTATACACTCCAATTTAGATACCTTAAATACTTATCCATGTGCTCTTACCCATGTGCCTGATTGATTTTAATGATATAAAAGTGGCAGAGTGGCTGCAAATGAAATTCCTCACTCAGCAGGTCATTCCATAATTATTTCTGTGAAAAGTTGCAGAATTTTCTTTAATAGTGCCTCAAATTATTCCATCAGGAATAAACATATTTCTGGGAGGCAAATTGCTCTGAAATTTAAGTCTTTACTCTCAAAATTAATTCAGAAAGGCTGTTCTATCAATATTGCATTGTGATGAATATACTTTTGATCATAAGCCCAGTGTTTCTTTTGCACTTGCCAAAGAAATTATGTTTTTCCAAATGATAAGCAAGGCAAAACAGCTTGTTTCAGAGGTATGGGAGGGGCAAAACTATGTTTCCTCTTCTATTTTTCTTTTCTTCTAGCAAAAGACAGTGAGGGGTTTTAGGGAAGAGAACAGTCTCCTTAAGAAATAAGCAGAGATCGTTGGGAGGGAGGGAGAAGAGATTGACGAAAAGCACAAAGTGCTGCCATTGGAGAGGGCCAAGACAGCTGAATCAGGGTGATACAGACTTTTCATTATCAGAAACAATTGCTCCAGCAAGAACAGCATGGGACTTCATGAAATGTTTTTGAAGTCGGATTTCTGATAGGAGCGCATTACATAACTTGTGCTTTGTAAGTGCTGGCAACCGGCAACCTACAGAAAGACACAGCCAGAAGCAATGTGCTCAGCTGCTTGCTTTTTTGAAAAAAATCACCTATGTCTGGGCCAAGCATTAAACAGACAAGCCTATCTTTACCCTTCCCCCTGCCCCCTTCATCAACAGAAGCCTGGTTTTCATCACAGATTAATAAACGAAACCTTCTATCATTTTGCTGTGCTTCCCACAGCCTTTTGGTAAGAGTTAACAATGCTCCAAGTCAACATTGCCATAGTGCTTGAAATGTCTTTGCATGTTTGCTCACTTGAAAGAGTTGTGGCGATGGGATTAGAGAAAGGCTTTTAATCCGTCAGGCTGTACAACCTCAAAAGCTTCGGAATGGTTTTGATTGCGTTTGGTTTGACAAAAATCTGTTGGGGAACTGTCTTGCTTTTTGTCATTCAGTTTTATAATAACAATTTTTTTTTTTAAAAAGAACCCATGTTATATATTCAACTGTCTCCTGAAGTGATTATTTGTATCATTTGCTGTTAAGGAAATATGTCTAAGTGCTGAGGAATTCTAATTAAGCAGGCTCAGCTGGAACAAATAGCCGTAGGATTTCACAATACTGTTCCGAAATTATTGGCAGGCCCTGAAGCCAGGGAAATTAATGAATTTTGGGGTTTTACCATGGTGGACATAGCCACTAAATCTTACTTATTTGTTTTCAAATCAATGGGTTTGTAGACCATGTTATTTCACAATTGCTGTCAGTGGTTGTTCCTCTTTCTTACTTTCTCTTCCATCTGACCTAAAAAAAGATGCAATTTTAGCCTAGCAAGCAGAACCTCTTCCACATTTCTAAGAGAAGTGTTTATGGGACTAAACACCATAGAATTTCCTTGGGTTCAGATGGGTTATTTATGAGAAAAAATTTTGGTTATTTTCCTTGGAGGTAGAGGCAATTCTGCTGAGCCCTTGAGAACTGCATTGTAAGTATTTACTGAATTTGTGAAAATTTAACAGTAAAAGCACATATTAAACTCTTCTGTAATACATCCTGTGTAGTATGCTCACCAAAAAATAAGTTAAAACTTTCCCGTGTTGTGAAACTCTAATTCCCTGTTTATATGGTAAACAATTCTCTGTTTTGCTTCCCAAGGGCCATCATTCCCTGCCTACCTAATCTACTGTTGCTAACAAAAATGACAATAACAAAGCAGGGAGGAAAAGCCTTCTCTGGCCTTTTGTTTTCACTCTGCTGGGTGAACACATGTTTTTTTCCCTTTGCCTTTCCTCTTTTCTCCTTTTCGGAGAAAGGAAACCATTTGTACATTGCACTAAGGAAAAGTGATTCAAAAGTGGAAGCCCATACTTTTCTCTTCAGCAAGCGGAGATCTGTTTTCAGTCTGATGTTTGGTGAAAGGAAGCTTCAGAGCTGCAGGCCAGCTGCCAGGAATGTCTGATTTCCTTTCCACCCACTCCTATGATCCTCCCTTTTGGCAATGATTACCAATGACCACAGCTGTCATGCTAGGTCATGGTAAGCTGTCAGGCAAGGTAGTACATGAGATATATGAGGCCCAGTCCTTGATCTGAAGAACAAGATCTTAAATTGAATCTGGTATCAGCCAGCACGTGAGCATACCACAGCAAAAAGCCCTGGGCTGACGTCAGCTTGTCATTCCTGTTTCTTGAGGAGGTGGGCAAGCTGTAGTTGCTTTTCTAACCTTTACACAGCTCGTGATATCCTGAAGCATGAGGAGGAGTTATAATTTAGTCAGAACAGATGATTGTCAAGAATGGACAAGTCCTTCCAGCCAGCTGAAATGAGAAATAGCATTTTGCATTGCTCTCACCCAGTAAGTATGTAATAATACAGGACAACTCTGTAATCAGTGATGAGAACAACAGCATTCAGGTGGTTGTGCTGTGTGCAGCAGTGTGTGGGTGACCCACTGTTGACATTATGGATGTGACTGAAAATCACCGCTGAACTGCAGGCTTCAATTCAGAAAATGATGGATACTGTTGTCAAGGACATAACTTCTATAAATAGGACTTGCACTCTACGTAAGGCAGTATTTTCTTAAGCTTCAAGTGTTCAGTGCCAAGTGCATAAATGTCTTCTAAAGAGGTAGTATTTTACTATGTTTTATGCTGTTATGCTGGCTTCAGAATGCACTTTTTGCTGTAGCATCTGTTCTTCTTCTAACAGCTATTAAATAATGTGACTAAAATCCATTAGGTGTTTGCTCTGTATGCCTTCCTCCAGAGTGGGAGGCATTTGCAATTAAGTGTTTGTTTTTAAAACATAAAAGAAAGGTTGCTTTCTGTTTCCCAGAGAAAACAAGGTCAACACTAGAGGGACAGAAGGTCATAAACACTGTGATTGTCCATTGTTTTTGTGGGAGTTTATTGCTGCTTTAGGCTGGCACAGCCAAGGAACTTGCCTTCAAAATAGCCCCAGGATATGTGGATATAGGTGATGCTGTTTTCCTTTGGTCTCATTTAAGATGACAGTGTCCAATACCTGTGGTCTTGCTCCAGCTGGAGGACGATCATCTTAGCAAGTTCCATGTGAACTTCATTTGTTATGATTTACTTCAGAGCAGTAAACATAATTTCAGTTCTTTTGCTCTTTGTTCTCACAAAACACCTGTGGCCTTGTAACAAATCTTACATAAAATTAAATTTGACTTTATTAAGCTCTTACACAAGATTGGTGAAAATTCCAAGAATCCTCTGGACAAGAGCCAGTTTCTTTACTGATTTCTGCTGGCCAAACAAGGCAACTAATGACTACTTTCACAAAGCTGGGGAATCCACAGCTACAGCTGAGGGGTAAAAAAATTGTAATAAATAAACAAGTCCGTCCACAAATGTTTCCTCAGGAAAAGAGTATGGGAAGCACAGACATTTAGAATGACAATCCAGCATGTTTTGCCAAAGAGAGACTTTCCAAAACAGCCGTAGAAATGGTTGCAGTTTCCTTGAATGTCCATTTTAATAGCATTATAGCCTCAACTGTTTATATGTTAATCTAATTGTTTTCTTGCTGTCAGCTGTATTTATTGCAATTGTATAAAGTTGTTAACCTACATAAGCAACCCTTGAGAGGGAGTGACAGACTTCAACAAATGCTGTTGTCCATGAACCCAGTTACTTTCCAACCTCTGTTCATTCAGGTACAGTCAGTTTTGAGGCTGTGACAGAAGCTGTTGTTCAGTCTCCCTGCAGGATACCACATTTGCTTCATTTGTTCGGAAAGCTTCTCATAACTATCCTGTGTCTGGAGCACTCAGGAGTGACTATGCTTCCTCTCTTTGAATAATGGTTGAACTCCCAGTGGAGGAGGAGGTATTTAAATAACGGTGTTGCCATGTAGAGTATCTCATGATTTCAATCCTCAGAGTCCCTGAGCTATCTGAGCGCATATTTATAATCAGCTTGGTGAACGTGCTCTCTGGCTATTTATCAGCTGTGAGCCTGTGTTTCCATTTTACAGTACAACTCTATAACTTAAGAATATGGTATGTCCTGTTGTTAGCAGAATTTTTTTTTGTCTCTAAGAACAGAAAGTTCCCAGCATAAGTCAAAGTTTCTTTGTGTAATAAACACACGTATACTTTCTTCTCTCTTCTTTGCTTTGCTTTGCTGACTTGGACTGTCTCTTTGCTGAGAGTGAAAAGATTTCCATGTCTGGCCCTCACTGCAGTGTTAGAGGGTTTAGCTCTAAATATATTTGCAACTGGAAGGACCTGTGTCCATACTGTTGAACTCTGCTACTCTCAAAAAACCCAAACTGACTTTTGGTAGCAGTCTCTGGCCTATACTAACTTCTGAGTTGTGGCTAGCAATTAGATGTAACCTGGCTCTCTTCTGAATGCTGGCTGACTCAGACTGCAACTGTGTCAGGGCTGCTCCACCACTTTGATATGAAAGACGTTTGACGTTGCTCAATTTCCCAGGATATGTACAGTTCTTAGCTGTAAACAGGCCTATCTCTACTGTATAAAGGGAGAACTTAAGCCCATTAAATGAGATTCAGATGCCTAAAGTTCAGTTCAGATTGTGAGTTCTCAAGGCTATTTGTAGTCATCATGGTTTCTGAAAGCTCAGGGACACAATTTTGTGAATAATTTTTTTTTAAGTAGCACAGTTTTATTCAGAAGTAATACCATTTTGGCAATATCCTGGCATGGTGAAAGCACCATCAGAAGTCACAAAATGGCTTTCCTTGATTTGACATCTCATGAAAGGTTGAGTTTGGTAGGTTTTTTTATAGTGACAGAGGTGGTTTGAGCACAGAAGTGAGCAGCTGTGGCTGCTTCCATTTAGGAGTGTGGATAGCGCTGGTGGTGCAACACAAAGTTATGTGTCAGAGCTTCCACCCAAATGTACAAAGCTGTATCTTTCACCTCACTTAAGAACAACTGACGCTTACCTGGAAGTACTCTGGGGTTTTCTGCTGAGAGAGATATGTGGACTCGGGATTCTAAGGGTGCGGGCATAAGGTTCTGATTGCCTCTTTCCTGAAGAACTCTTCTGTCCTCTCTGTTGTAGTTTAAGGTGAATGGTGATATTAGCACTAGTTTGTTGGAATAAAAAAGTGAGTTTGATCTAGCCATTCTCACCCAAAAGGATGTGTAAGGGCTCTGAACACGGAAGGGATTAATGAGTATTTCCTATGATGAACAGTGAGTTGAAAGAAGCTCTGTGGTGTAGAGAAATTAGGATTTCCTGACACACTTCTCCATTTAGTGTTTCCTTCAGCAGCTTGACTAGCTGAAGCACCCTCTGGCTTCTGGGAATCCCATCTCCATGCACCTTTGTGCTTTTTGATCACCCAGGAATTGCCATCTGGGCTGAGACTTGCCTGCCTGGTCTGGAAGCTGGGCCCCTGCAGCAGAAGTGAGCATAACATCACTATATGAGTCCCACTGAAGATGTAGGCAGCACTGACTCAAGGAAATTGAAGGCAGGTGTCTGGCATCCTCTGTAGTGCCTTGACCATGAGCCTTTATGTTCCATGGTACGTCATGTTGCTGTAAATAAAAAGTGGTGCTCTGAAGTGATGATGTTTTTTGTCTGTCTCAGCTGAACTTATGCTAACAAACGAGGAAATTCCAGAAAAATGCTGCAGAGACCTTTATGTTCTCCATCTATTGATCTTGCCTGAGAATTACCTACCCCATGCAGCAAGACTCTGCATTTTACTTGTCTTGTCAGCCAGACTTCCCCTTTTAACTGAGCAATACTTGCATCTCACATTTATTACTGGGTAACCATCAAACAACTTCTTCAAGACAGTCTTTAGACTAAGACTGCTCTATTGGTCAAAGCTGATATCCTGTTGACATCAGTAATTTCATCAAATAGCAGAGAATATGGAATACCCATTTTTGAAGGCTGTAAACTGACTTGTGTTAGATAATCAGAAAGGAGCTTCAATACTCAGTTTAGATTTACAGTTTTAAAACAAATCTTCCCACTTCCAAACAGTATTTTATGTGGAGTGAGTCTTAATTTAAAATTGCATTTAAGAACAACAGAAACTGTTGTGAAATGTTAATTGATTAAGAACTTTTAAGGGCACACTAAAAGATTAAAGAAAAAAAAACACTTTAAAAAGTGCATAAATTTCTACTTGCTTGCTATCCAGATAGAAATTCAACTGAAGTTAAATGGATGCAAATTTCTGTTCAGTCCTACTTCAGCTGGTTCACATCCTATCCTACCTGGTGTGGAAAGTGAACCAGATTTAAGAGAAAATTGCTTAATACTCTGTGGAGAAAAGCATTCCACTAGGGTGAAGGACTGGGTTAGAAATGACTGGATTTCTCATGAAGGAGTCATCTGTCGCGAAGTTTTATTTTTTGTGAGTGCCCTGAAGAGACCAGGCAGATCTAATCTGTGAGGAGCACTGCTGACTCAGGCTGCTGCGGGAAGGCATTGAAGGACAGCCAGGGAAATCTCTGACCTTCACTTTGCTGCTGACCGTCACTTGGGTTTTCCTGCCTGGAAGAGGCAGTGGGTTGGGGTAGCTGGGGAGGAAACAGAGACCAGAACTATTGACCTCAATCTAAACACAATACAGAAAAAGACAAACTCTAGGAGGAAAAGCCACAGGAGTGATTTATCTAGGAGGAAGTGAGAATGTTAAATTCTTTCAAGTAACTTCAGGAGGTGTAATAGAGGAAATCTATTGGAAACACACAGTGAAGACGTGTCTCTAGCCACTAATTCCTATGACACACAGAAGTGTTAGGTATCTACTATATAACTAATATTTTACAACTGAGTAAACCTGTGAATACTGTGGGATTATTGCACTTGTGCATTCAATTTACTTTTCCATGTCTGGAAAAATATAAAAGTTATAAACTGTAATAAATTCATCCTCCTTTATCCATTCATCTGAATATACATTTGATGTGGCAAAATTGTAAGCCCACTTCTCCAGTGCAGACAAAGACTTTTGAAGTGAACCATAGTGATCTGTGATGAAGTTCTCTTTGAATATCTTCTTTACCCATTTTACCTAATATAAATATTTTTCCCTCTTCTCTCCCCTTTTCCATATATCCAGAAATATGTTGTGTTTAATACAGAGTAGAACTGTAACTATATGAGTTGCCAAATTTTTTTTTTTTTTTTTTCTGCAGAGGTTGCACAGGAGTGCCACTTAGGCTTTAGGCATTCACAAGATTCTGCTTTGGATGCTTATCCTTAGCAGAGAGTGAGAAGACCTTTTTGCAGTCACTCCTCTTTAAAAAAACATGGGAAAGCATCTGGAAAGACAGATTTTAACAGTGAGCAAGTTACAAATAGTAATTTACAGAATCACCCTCTGAACAGAGTATTTTTTTATTTTTTTCCATTATGGTATTATATTACATTGACTCTGGTTTCCATGTACCAGAAGCATGTATCATATCCTTATCATATCCTTAGGTTCTTAGACACAGAGATCAATTAACATGTGTCAAGGGTAATACTTACACTTCAACTTCACCTGGTTGACTGACAGCACCTACATACATGGAGAGAACAGAGCCCCAGAATTTAGGTATCTTACAGGAATTTTGTCCTGTCAGATGATGAAGAGGAAATAATGGAAAGTATTCTCTTTCTCTCCAGTCTGTTGAGTTTGATATTTTTATAACTCTTAACCCAGACTAAATTTTCATGCATTTTGAACGTGAAAAAAATAGAATTTCTGTCTTTTATAAGGTATACATTCATTAAAAAGGAAATTAGAAAACCATTTTTAGACTAATTCCTTCTACGAGAAAGAGACAAAATTACCAATTTATTCCTCCTGACTCCACAAACTAAACCTTAACAACACAATTCTGTAATTGTAAGTGAAAATAAATTTTACTCCTTTGTCTTAGTTGATTCCATATTATAGGATAATTGCAATCCTTTTTGTTTGTGTGCCTAGGACATTGTGCTGATGTTCAGTGCTGTGAAAGAAAATCCAGTAAAAAGTCTATTTTGCAATGTTGAAAGTAGTTGTTCTTATTTCAAGGAAAATAATGAATTTCATCAAGTCAACAGTTATGACTAAGTGGGCCCAAGTACAAGACAGACTGAATAAAATGGTATGGTTGTAAACCACTGAATTTTCTTCTCAAAATACCCTGAGAAAAAGTTTAGTCAGAATCTACCATGTAACATGTGAGTAAAGGAAAAACATACCAACGACTTACTATGAGTACGTCTCATATTTTGCTTTGGCACATATTTTCTTATTTCCTGTAATAAGACTATAAGTGACTGAACATGTGGAAATATATCTTACTATAGAAATATTTACTTGACATTAACTGTGTCCAACAATGGCTTTGTAAAACAATCATTGCTAGGTTTAATGTTCTGTTGGCTGGCCCAGAATGAAAGTGGAGTTTAAGATTTTGTTTATTGCTTGTTTGTCATATATCACTAAAATTACATGATGTATTTGGGCAGCCTAGTTCTCATTCCCATAATTACAAGAGTTCCTGAGTGCAGGAATATTTCTGGGAAAACAACAGAATTAGATCAGTAGAGAAGATTTGATTTATGTGAACTATTGTCTGTCTTATATTGGAAGTCTCCAATCTTTTTAATTTAGGAATATCTGGATATCCAGTGCATAGGGATTTTGTATGCGAGTGCTTTAGAATCAGGTGCACTGTGGATTTAATTTCACTAAGCAGTTTGCTGCCCTGCTAATGTCTTTAGGGTTGTTAGTCTGTTTGTAGGGCCTTGTAAATAGTTATACTTGTCTTTCTGAAAATATGCATGTCAAATGTGGTAGTAAGACCAAGTGAAAAGTCTGGAAGGTTCTCTTCTTTAGAGAATATAAAGTTATTTTTCACTTCTGAGTTATCATGACTCTAAGTCTTCATCAAATGAGCACCAACTGGTAGGAATATTTCTGTAATTGTAGAGTGACATAATAAATAGGGCTGAGAAATTTCTAAAGTGGTTCCTGTTCCATTTCAGGTGGGCACTCTGGCAGCATTTGCTGTATAAGAGAGTCTTCATTAGCTAATGGCAGACTTAGCTGTAGCAGTGTGGCAGCACTGTGATTATGCACTGAGGCTGGAGAACCTTTGGAAAAGTCATGCTCCAGCAGGCCATGTGCCCTACAGTAGGATCTGGGAGGATATGGGGAGAATGTTTGGGGGTGTGTCTGTCTTAAGAAACACACAAATCTATATACAAAGTAAAACTTTTTATGCTGTCAGTTCGTATCTACTTCCAGAAAAAATGAGAAAGCAGAGCTACATGCCAAGTCTCCTACCGGTCTTTTGTATTTGCCTTTCATGCTGTGCAGGTAGAACTATATAACCTTAACAAGTAGTTTGTATATTTTCAACCTGCTCTGTATTTCAAATGGTGACTGAAGAACTGTGTTACAGACAAATTCCTGAGAAGATAAAAGCAAGACAAGCAAACACTAGAAGTAAACCAGGTAGAGGATTTAATCTTGTAGGGCTGAGAAACTGCTGCAGACACATAGCTGGAGCTGTGGGTTGGGTACTGTGTGCATGGCCAGCACTTCCAATGTTATTTTATTCTACTTAAAACCACTGGCACTGCTGAACAATCTGTGTAGACTGCATTCAGCTTTATTTTTGATGGTTGTAACTTTTTTTCTGTAGATAATCTAAAATTAAATACTCTGTGGATTCGGTGACAAAAGCTCAACTAGCTGTGTATGTAAAAGAAACCTCCTTGTAAACTGAGAGTCCCACTGCCATAGAGCATCACTGGCACTTGCTGTGGGATGTTTGGTCTACTAACAGACTGGAGCAGGACAGGGAGTACATGGGGATTTGGAACACATCTCAAGAGTAATGGCTTATAAAGACTTGCAATAAATAATAAGTGCCCAAGGTAATATTCTTTCTAATGAACATTTTAATGGTTTCTTTTCCCCAGTAGGGGACTTTCAGACTTCTTAATAGAGGCATAGAATGAACCCTTTGTGCTGCGGCTGTCTCTCTCCATCACTTTTGGTTTTCTTCTCGCCTGTCCCTTATTGCTGGCTGCCACTGCTTCCCTCTGCCTCCAGCTGTGAGGGCAAAGTTTACAGTGTCTTCAAAACCTGCTCTTTGTTTTCTTTGGTTGGTGTAAATCTTGATGAGGGACAAAGCAAAGTGCCTCCCCTGCCCGCTGGAATGCTCTGGGCAACATTCCTGTGACAGCCCTGCTCCCTACACTGAGCATGAACAGGGAACAGAAGAATCCAGACTGTGTCTGCAGTAAGACACTGTCACATGCTGCCCTGGTGACATGGTGAAGATTGGCTGGATAATTTTTTAAAGTATCGTCTGATACAACTTCAGACAATTGCACATGGAAGCAGTGTATCCCCAGAGCATCCACGCTCTCTCTCATCTTTTTCTTTAGATTCTTTGCTAGATGCAGGTTTCTTTCTTTTTTTTCCCCACAATTTTCCTAAAATTTTTATGGGCACCCTGCATGATGGAAAACAACTTCATGTTCTTCCCTACTGATTTACCAAACTCCATAATAACAGCAAATATGAATATTAGTTTCCTATCAAAGTGTTTTGTGTTAAAATTCAGTCCTGCTGTGAGATTATGCCTAGCCACCTTTAAATAGTTAAGAACTGTATTTTTAACTGGAGTTAGAATATTTCCTAAAGGAACCTACAGTCTGGGATGGAGTCCAGATGTACATTTGAGATGGCTAAAATGGAAAGTCCTGATATTTTATTAGGCATGCCATTCAGTGTGCAAAATGAAGTGTGAGCAAAGAGAGCATGTTGGCATGGCAACAGCAAGTAAAATTTAATGCAACAGGTTTTGATTCTGACCTGCAAAATGAACTATTTGTCCTGAGAGAGAGCTTGTAGCCCATTAAAATTTTCAAAGACAGTAACTCGTCTTCACTAAAGGCCAGCAACTGGGGAGCTGGATACCTCTGAGGTTTTTAGCCAAAAAAAAATAATCTGAAGATTCTAATGGTTGTTGTTCTGACATAGATGTGCAAAAAGGAATTGCTTCAGTAGTGTGTCTATTGCTCACATGATAACCAGCTGCAGGCAACCTCCTAAGCCTAAAGTCTCTGTTATTTTTAACAGGGTATGTGATATTTGTAGAACTGTAACACATAAGGAGACTAAATACTTTGTAGAAAAATACACAGAGTCAATTACCATGATGAAAATTTTAGTTTTATAAATTCCCCTCTCCCAAATCTATGATGAATCCACACTTATGACCCCACTACTTGTTACAGCTATTCAACTGAAAGACTGAGAGAAGCAGCAAGTCTGGGAAAGCAAGCTGTTTTCTAGATTAGTTTATTAAGGCTGGAATTAATGGCAGATAGCTTAAACTGTACAACTGATGCCAGGTATTTGATTCTGAAGGATGTGCTCATTTTCCTTTCAAGATTAGCTGCTCTGGATTCCTGAGAGTGGAGCTGGCTGCACAAATCACATTCAAAACATTTGGCTGTCTAATTCCATCTGCAGCCACCACATCTGTCTGCATGGGAAGAAGTAAATTTACAGGAGCAAAAAGACGAATGAATTCCTTTCCATTGATTTGATTTACAGGAAGAAACAAGCTATTCAAATCTTAAGAGTAACTTTGATCTTCCAGGATTTGCAGTTCACCCTCTGCTTGTAGAAGTTTGGCTAAGGGATGATCTTCCAAAATGAAGACAAAATTCTAGACGTGACTCAGAGTCTCACCTTGGAGAGGATTTGGGTCACCCTACTGGAAGGCAGGCAAATGGAGAGTAGACATCTCTGTGCCCTTTGTGACTTGAGGATCCTTGTATTGTTTTCACCTCATTGTTTGCAGGTGTCTCCATAGAACAGTGGGCAAAGGGATTTGTGCTTACAAACCACATAAGCACTGAAGGCAATAAAATCTTCCACTGCCCTGTGAGGTAAAGCTTCTCTAGTCTTCTGACACACCACGCCACGCTCTCAATATAGCCAGACTTGAACAGCTCAAGGCAGAACCAAAGCCTAGCAGCCTCCTCGTTGCACCATGACTTGTTCTTGGTCAAGACTTGTATGACCTTTTCACATTATGAGTCCTTTCTGTAGTGGACAAACAATTATAAACCCACAAAACTTGAGTTTAGTGCATTTCTGACACTGTGACTGCTGGCTGTATTTGGAATCTACATCCTACTTAGTATAGGCCTATACTGATCTACATGAACAGTACCTTTGTCTATGTATATAATACTTTATTTCATTTCAAAAGAAAGATTCTTAGAATGCTCCAGTGTGGCTAAAGGCTTTCAGTAGAAGTATATTTAAAATGCTTTTTTTTTTTTTCATATCCTGTTGAGAGAAGAAACACCACGAGGGAGGCTGCAAGCAGTGAGTTTCAATGTCTTTTCATGCAGCATGGGTCAGGACCTGAAGTTCTTTCTAACCCCCTTTTATGTGAGGCTTCCTTTTCTGGTCTCGATGAACCTTTTGGAATTTTTGGCTGTTGATGAGGGTTTGTTTTATTTATTTTTTTTTCAGAAGTATGCATAGGTGAAATTTTGCTGTTTAATAATGTTGCCTAGATCATTTCCCATTGCCTCCTGAAATCAGTGGAAAGCCTCACTTTATCAGTCTCTTCGAAAGTTCTTTGCAGTTCTGATACTTTCCTGAGAGGTATATTTTTTCTTGTTGCAAGTGTTTGGAATATAGCAGGAACCAGTGGTACCTACACTGGAATAAATTTTATCAGTCCTATGCAATGTAAATTGCTGCCCACTTAAGATTCATCAGGTAGGCACTGTCCTAGGCTTTATCACAGTGGGATGCACCACAGGAATGCAGTGGCTTAACAATGCATGATAAAAATACTAAAAAGACAATATTCTTTCCTTCTATTTAAAGTATACCATGCAGCACTTCCTTTGGAGGAACAGAGAAGTAATTATCATCATACCACCATTTCCTCAGTGACTAGATTAACAACAGGTTATGGGGGTCCAGAGCTGGGAAATTTAGCCTTGTTACCATTTATAGGTTCTCTCTGCATCCTATAATATGCTTTCCCATTAGTTAAAAGTGCCATTTCAGGAAATTGCCTTAAGATTTGATTTGATTTAGGGTGGGGGTGAGGGGAAAAAAGCAGTTTCCCTGTTCCACTCTAGCTCTAGACTGTTGGTAAGAAGCAGGTATGCAATTTTTTAATCTGTCAGTTCTTTTCCATTTTTTGTTCAGTAGGATATCATTTTCAAGAAGTTCACACAAACTGCATCTCAACCTTTTACAGGTAGTCAATAATAGAGTAAAAGGAGTGAAGGGTTAGTAATAAATGATCTGGTTACAATTTTCTAGTTTTGTAAGTTGCTAAATTCTAATAGACAAAGACTGGAATATTAGCTGTATTAATATTGATTAATCATAGCTACATGGAAAAATATTTGTCTCTAATCCCCAGGACTGGTAATTGTCCTGAGATTATCTTCCTTTTGTGCCATCACTGCTCCTGACAGAACAACTCCTTCTGCTCTTGAATGGAACAACTGACAGTCCTATAGGCCATGTGTAACTTGAGCATTTCTTAAAGACCTCAGTAGTTTTGATTTGTGGTTTGAGGTGTTTACTATCTGCTGGTCTATATTTATTGAATTTTGAAATTCATACATGTTCAATAAAACAGTCCCACAGGTGAATGTGTTTGGTCTCACATTCCAATCTCAAGTACATTTTCTCTTACTCTTTTTTTCCCTTCCCCCCCCCCTTTTTTTTTTGTCCCCTGTTACTGCAAATTCATTAAGCATATGTTATATTTTTAAAGAAAGTATTTTTAATCCTGGGTGAATGAGATTATTGGGTGATAGAAATCTAGAAATTGAAACTCTGGATAAATTTGCAAGTTGAGAACCCCATAATTATCTAAGACCTTGCAGAGACATCATAAAGTAACACCAGAAGTGAAAGGCCAGCAAGGGCCTCATGTGTTGTGTATGAAAGCCAATTTTTTTCACTTGAACTATTTAATAGAAATATGGAAAAACTCCATTTTAAATTAGGTTACCAAAGAGAAATTTTTTTTCTAAACAACTTGTGAAATGCTATTTTTCAACTGTTTTTCAAGCATAATTTCAAAAGTGAGGATGTTCCTTCAGCAATACATTTTGCACAAAGTGAACAGAAAACCTCAGTAATATTCTTGATCAAATACAATGGATCCTGGAAATACTCCTCCGCAAACTGATTTATATTCTCATGCAATTCATTAAAACAATTATTTTTTACATTTTTTCCCTCCTGTTAATGCAGAAATCCCCCACACCTAGACATAGAATGACTATAGTGACCATTGTTAGGATTAGTGGGGGTTTTGTCTTAATTGTTATGCACAGAGTTGAAGCAGGAGTTATGCATAATGTGCATTCATATTTTATTTTGCATAAAATCTAATAATTCAACATCTTTATTTTCAAGTGTAGTTCTATCAGACTCTTACATCTGACTGCCTCTTGGTCTTCCACATGACTTGACACCAGATAAAAAGTAGATAATCTATTTTAGTAGTAAATCTGATCAGGGGTGTTGTGCCACTTCATTTTCAACTCAATTGTAATTTGACAAATGTATATTGAGATAGCCTATATCGTCTGACTGATGCACAAAACTTATTCCTCCAAAGAAACCATGTGTCTTCTGCCCCTTTTCCATCTCATTTATGCCTATGTACACATAGGACTGGCTATTCAAAAGATATTGATATGAAAATGATGACAATTTATTTTATAATCAGAACAGGGCATGACTGGAGCAAATCAAGTATGCTCCAAAGACTGTGTGCCAGACCTCCTTGTCAAGAGCAGGTGGTTGAAGAGTCAACAATATGACATAAGTGCTTTGAGTGTGATCCGAACGGGCATAATTGATTCACTACCACATGGTAGCCATATACTTTTTGGGGGCCTTTATCCCACATTGAGGCATTAAGACATAAATCAGCATATGGGGATGTTTCTACTATGCTGATCAATGAGATGCATCATTTATATGAGTTATGTGGTTCTATGCCTGCTCAAGACCTCTTACAGATTCTGCCCCTATAATAGTGAATATTTGAAGAATATGTTTTGCTGAAAAGGAATTCAAAGGTCCTTTTGATTTTTGCATAAAATAATTTGCCAGTATTTCATTGTCAGTTCACGCTGAATGACAAAATCATCAAAACTCCTCTGAAAAAATTCAAGACGTTTTAAATATTCCTAAGCAAATACAACATAGCATGGAGAGAGGGCTATATATAATAATTTGTTAAATTATGACAAAGCAAACTGATTTCCTGCTGTGATGAGGTAACAGGTCCAAAAGTACAGAGGACAGATTAAGCCTCCAGATCCTATGTTACTTAAGTTTTGGAACTCTTTTGAATGATTGTCTCATCAGAGAGCTAAGGAAATGAAGTCCTATGAGTAAATGCAAAGCTGAATTAAAAGTGAAACTAGATAATAATGACCTGATTATATTTTTAATTGAAATATATGGAGGAGTTTCTACAGGGAGTTGTTCTCAATTAAATATTGTTAAATAGTCTCATGAATTCTCTGAATGAAGGAATAATATTCTAAGCAGTAAATTTGCATATGACAGGAGATGGGGGGGCGGTTCTGAACATGTGGAAAGCAGAAGTAGAATCCCAAATGATTTTGACAAATTGAAGAGATCATCTGAAAAAAATAGGATTAAGTTTGGTAGGGACAAATGCAAAGTGTTAGGCAGAAATAATCAGCACAGATACAGGATAGGGTAACACAATAGGCAGCAGTTCTCTGGAAGAGATCGGGGAATGTGAATCAAATTAAACTTGAGTTGATGAATTATTAAAAAGCTAAGTGACCAGCTAGTATGTATATGAAAACCAGAATGCAGCCTGCAGAAATAATCATCTAGGAATTTATACTGGTAAGGACTCAGTTTGGAGCACTGTAGTCAAGGAGAATTTGAAAAATTGAAGTTATTATGCACTCAGAAAAGAAGATGGAAGAAGCAGGACAATAATTAAGATGTAAAAGAACCACACTGTTGTAAAGAGGGAAAGAGTAATATGTCCTTTTTGTTCATGGCAGACATAATAAGAAAGAGCAAGCTAAATTACACCAGGGGAGAGTCAGACTAGTTATTAGGAAAACTTTTCTAAACATAAACCCAGCCAGACCTGGAGAGGTGATGAAGTCACAATCATTGAGAACATACAGGTCTAACCAGTGACATGAATATTGATTCTCCCTTGAGAACAAACCAAATTACTCTTTCAAGTCCTTTCCAGCTCAACTTCTATAACTTTGTATCAAGACAGGAATAACTTCTGCACCTTTGCTTATCTCAAATTGCACTTAGTTCCATGAAGGTATTTAGTGAATTGCAGGAAAAATTTTTAGTCACTGACAGCAATATTTACTTGTGTACAAGAACTAGATTTGGTGAAGTTATTGCTTAGCATTCATGCTGTATGACTTTTGTTAAACTTATATTGACTTATACCAGGATGTATTTTGAGATCACTATTGCAGGTTAGTACGAGTATAATGGAATAAATTGTTACTTCTGAAGTGATTTGATTTACTTAGGGAATAATGTAGTATTCAGTAGTATAAAGTGAGTATTCAGTAAAATTAGTTCTTACTCAATTGCCCATGGAAAGCTTTTGGAAAAGAAAGATGACTGACTCATGCCACCTTTATGTATGCTCCTGCTGTTTGGACTGCAGCTCTCAGGAGCTCGTGGCTGAGAGAGACCCACAGAGAACACTGTGTTCTGTGCACTGCTGTGCACTGTGTCCATGACCTGAACTTCAACACCGCTCCCCGCAAATGAGAGATGTGAGTTGGATAAAGCTAGCGCTGACTTTTCTTCACCTGGACTTCATCTTTGGTAATTCCTTTTGTGCAATGCAAATAGGGTGATCAAGGAATGAACTGTATCAATTTAGTTCCTGTGTCTGTGCAGAGTTCTCTCTTTTGATAGGGACTTGATGCCCTGGACTGTTGCTTGAACACTGCTTTCAGTGTGTTTGTTTAAGCTGGTGATTAAATGCTTAAAGGGTGTAGTGGTGAAGAAATATTTGCACTGTCCAAAAAAAAATATATTGGTTTCTGAATATTTAGGGAAGCTTGTGAAACTCTTCATACCTTTCTGCTCCTTGAAGTCTGTGGTAACTCTTTTGTATGCTGCTTCCTTCCAGTTTTATGTACCACATGGTACCAAATATCTGTAGCAGAGATTGGGAAACCTCTGTTTAGCAGGTCTGGTTTATGGTTATGCTATAAATAGAGGTGAAACATGTAACTCATTTCAAGAACATTTTCTTCACTGAGATCACAGGATCACTTAAAGCTGTCCAAACACTTAGGGTGAGTGTCCAGGTAGTCTGGATTTTTTTTTTCAGGAAATTTGGAAGTGGGACAGCTTACTCACTGTAGATGATTCATATCTTTATATCCTAGTTTGAAGTGGTTCACCACACTGTGGCCACAACTTCAAAAGTGTCAGATGATCATCAGACAACACTCCTGCCTGTAAGACTGATTGATTTTCCCAGCTTTCTAGAGTTTTTGTAACTTACAAACCTCTGCCCCTAAACCCAAACAATTTAGGTTCAAGAACAAGCATTAGAAAACTGTTTATGAAATAGTGAATATACTAAATTCTCCAACAGACAAAGCTCTTAAACCAGAGCTCTGGAGACTCAAGTGCAGAGATACCGCCCTTCTCATGGATTCTTAAAGCACTTTCCCATGTTCTTTTACAAAGGTTTTATCTTTTCCAGTTTTAAATCTTTTTGTCTAGACAGCAGTAAGTAACTGGCATACCTTTCCGTCAAGAATGGTATGGTTAAGTCTTTCAGATAAATATAGCTAGATATTTAAATACAAAAATAAATGTCTAAAGCTCTACTTATTAGTAGCATCTGTCTCACACTTGATGTGTACTTCTCAGAAATATTCTAATACCTACAGAGGCTATATTTAAGCAACCTTGCTTCTGCTTTGGTGATCACATGTCATGCGCTGCCTATATTGTTGATTTTGTTGCTAAGACCCACTGTGAGTTCTAGTTTCCAGTGTTTCAGGTTACATGTTTAAACCTGGCCTTCCAACTGTTTCACGCTATCCTGTGTGTCCCCATCTACTAAAGCTGATACTCTGGAGGCCCTCTCTTTCCACCACATTTCTCTTTCATGCTCCACATTGGCATGAAAAATTGAGTGGAAAGAGGAGTTAGGATTACAGATTTCTTTGTTTATGGTAGTTGTTAATTTTCCATTTTGGAAATGTCACTAAGAGGAAGACTTAGGAAGCACATATTGGGTGTATGAGGTCAGCAGATTGGCCTCTGTCACCTTCTCCCTTTCCGGCACATTGCAACCATTAAGGAAAAACCCCAGAAAATATGAGGAATCTGGCAGACATCAAAGCTGACAAACCAAAGAGAACTAGGGAGAAAATTTTTTACTTTAAAACTCCTTCCCATAAGCCTTTGATTTGACATCTTTCATTAGCACAGATAAGGAAAAAATTGATCTTTATGGACACTTATTTGGAGGATTACATTTAGGCTCACTTGTGCTACTGGAAGAGAGCTCCCTGTACACCTGTGAGGTTTTAAGTAACTTATGATGTAAAGTGTTGGTGACTTCCAGTGGGACTTGGGCTATCCCAGTTAAATTCTGTGCATAATGACATACCAGTCAGCATGAAGGGCTTCACTTCTGCAAGTAGAAACCCGTCATACACTGTGTTGTGGAAATTATTATTCCATGCCAAAAAACTGTAGGTTACTCTATCAAGCGCAAGTCCATTCCTCTGACTCTCTGACTAAGTATTTTTTATACAAGGATATGGGTAGTTTTCATTTCTTCAGTGAAATAATTCTAGAGTTTGTATAAATGTTTTAATGCATTGTAAATTTTTTGGCAGTGTGTTAGTACTCCTTTGATTAGAACAGCCACCATTGTTTGTTTTTATAGTTAGAGCAAAGAAATGCAAACATCCTTGCCATCAAGAAGACTAGGTGGGGTAACACTGAAGTTAGGTTGTTTTGAATCTCTGTACTGCCTGCATTCTAAGCTTAAGTTTGTGTGTGCCTGTTTTTCTCTCTGGTCCAGCAGAAGTGGCTGCTTTTCAAGATGCAATAAAAACATTTTTCTGAATACTTTTGAGGGCATAAAGGGCAGAGGAGAGAAAAAAAAATCTAAGCTGAACAAATTCATACACTGAGGTTGACTTTACCTTAGAAGAGTTTCTTGGATTTTCATACCCCACACAGGTTCATTGATCTACGTGCCAAAAAGGGCTGCTTGGTTTTGATTTACAGATTCTACATTGTTTAAGAGATTATAGTCTAATTCTCCTTCTGCTGTGACTAGTCAGGGCATGAACTGCAGTCATAATGATAGGCACTCTGTTTCTGGATTTTAGCATGCCAGGCAAGGAAGTAACTTCAAAGTAAAGCTGAAACACGTGAAGAAGTTGTTGTGGGGGAGAGAGCACTCGGAGGAGGAAATTAGGTTGACCTTGGCTTATTAAAATGTAGTATACACTGATGAATTGGTGAATTTAGGCACCACTGCAAAGGGTAGAGCAGGATGAAAATTATATCTGTCTTTCATTAATAGAGTTGGTATGAAATAGCAAGTGTAAGAAAAATGTAATTTGGAAAAGGGATGCATTTTAATGGGAAAATACATTGTTGTCAATGGTTGTTGGTATTATTTGCATTGGAGTTGTATTCAGGGTCTGCTTTGAGATGAGAGTAGAGGGATGAGCCACACTGCACTTTTTGCTTGCATATGTCTAATAAGAGTCCTTGTCTTCAGTGGTTTACAGCTCCCACAAGGGTGGGATGAATGGAGTTCCTGCTTACAGAGAACATTGAGGGCTGGAGCTTAAGTTCAGGACTTTGAAATATCTTTGAAATTACTTGGTAAAGTGTAGCTCATGGATGCATAAAACTCTTCTAGGCATTTTGAGGCATTTTGGTTTCATTCATATTTTTCTGTTTCTTTTTATGTTTTCTTTCTTTTTTTTTTTTTTTTAATTCTCCACCTCTCTTCTAAAGTCTGGCCTGAGATCTTAAGAGACACTATAGTTTAGGACTTTGTATTTTCATAACATTTGTCTCTTTCTAATCTCTTATCTTAGCTGACTCAATATGCTATTACATCACAAATGAAGTGCAATAAACCCTTAACTGGTAGTCTGAATATTTATTTGTAATAGACAACTTATTTTCTATATTTGTGTCTTTGTAGCCAAACGTGATTCTCTTTCCTTTGACATTTTAAATTATTTCTTTAATTATTTCTGGAACTAATTTTTGGGTTGTTGCTTGTCCAAGAGTAGTCTATTGTGTGGTCTAATGACAATGAGCAGATTAGGCTTGCTGGTACTTGCTTCTATCTCAAATAGATGAGTGTCATTGTAAGTGTTGAGTTTCTGACACAATATTTACTATTATAACCTCAAAAGTTGCTTTCTGTGCATTTGCTTGAATAGTCAATTAGGATTCTTTGTTCTGGTTTCAGTCACTAAATTTGCTCATTAGAGCATTTTTATGTAACCACTTTTTGATCGAGACATCTGTGAAAAAGTGACAGGGAAAGGTTAACAAGTTAAACCAGACATTAAACTTTAAAAGATTTCAATTTGTGAGGCATTAAATCTGTCCTTGGTGTAAAATAATTTAGATCTTGATTCACCAGTTCATCTTCGTTCTGGAAACACTTCAGTTTGGGGACTACAGAAAGATTTTAATTTAGGTGTGTTCTCTGCCCTGTTGAATCAGCCCAGCATTATTTTGCTCACCTGGAGATTTACTTCTGCTAATAGAGGGAGGCCAAGTTTGTTTTATAACTCGAATACTAATGTGTTACCAGATTTCCTAGAGAAATCTTGATTTAATCCGAAAGCCCAAATGCTTCTAACTGGATACGCTCACAACCCAGCTGCCCACATTCCTTACTCCCTGGCAGTGAAGAGAACGTGATGAAGCAAAGATTTCTCAGATGTTGGCATTGTAGAGCCCCTTTCTTCTTCCTCTCCTCTCCCCTGCCCTTTCTTTTTGGATTGAGAGGTTCAATTCGGGTATTTAATTACAATGCTGGCACTATTTTGAAAAAAAAAATGTTGACTGAAAGCCTGAATCCTTTTTTTCTCCTGTCTGGCACAGTGTGTATCCCCACAAGTAAAAGTATATAGATGCAACTGCAGAACCAAATTAAATGGTATCAAAAACATGGTAGCTTTAAAATTGTAGAGCTCTGTGGCAGACTGTAATATTTTACCTGCTGTATGTGATATAATAACATTGATATATGTTTGAGCAGACTTTTGGGATTTTATATATCAGAGAGACTGTGTATTTTTGAAATTTAATCCTCATGAAATATTTGACATACTGAATGGGATAATTGACACAGGGACACTAACTAGGGAGTTGTAATTCAGAAGGTTCTGATCATGTACTTTATACTGACATGTATATCGTCCCCCTGGTAACTGTGTTAATGGTGCTTAGACATGTGCACCAGGAAAAGAGAGCATACTCCTGGGAGCTCTGGAAATCAATCTCTGTAATGTCATTTTATAATGCTCTAGAAGGAGCAGATTTCCACATTTTTCCATTTATTAAGCTGATCATATATAAAATATTCTGGTTTTGAAATAGTTTGACTCAGCTGGTGTTTTCATTCTTAAAAATCTGCAGTGAATAAAATCTTTCCCCGAAATTGAATTTGTCGCCTAAACTGCTTTGCAGTTCTCAGTGTTCACTTGAAATCTTGGGTAAATCTATTCTATTCAGCTGAACTGAGTCCTGTTTACCTTACGCAGGAATTATTTCATCAAGTCCTGAAATGCAAAACCTAGGGAAGGAGAGAAAAAAAGGTCTTGTGACTGAAGCTCTGACCTAGAGGACAAACTTTCTCCAAGTATGATTTCATTCAGGTAGTGAGAGCAAGAGCTGGATTAAGAAACAAAAAGATTGGCCTTAGGCAAGCAGGTGAGCTCAGTTTTTTCTGTTTTCCTCCTGGCTTTGTGATCATGCTACACACATAATCAGACTGTCTCCCTGCCCCAAACAGAGCATTCCTTTATGACATGTCAAATCCAAGAGCTCTTGAACTCATCTTCGCAGACTTTTCAAACTTTCTGTATGATCGTATGGCTTAAGTCAGGAAATGCTTTTAAAGCACTCATTTGCTATAGGGTAAGTGAATACAGAGACTTAGTTAACACTGCTTATGGTGCAGTATTCTACCACTGTAGAAAACAGAAAATACAGAACAGATTAATATCCAGTTAAAATTGCTGGAGCCTGGCAAAATGTGTTTACCAAATCTAAAAGCACCTGGGGGATAATGATCTTACTCTTGAAAATTTAACTTTTCCAAAATTAAGCATTTTTTAGGTCTCCTGGTGTGCAGCTTATACAGAAGCTGGCTCTTTCTGCAGTACATCATGTCCTCTGATGCTCATGTTTGGACATTGCTTCAGCAGTGAGTCAGAGTTCCAGCTATTGTTTCACTAACATCAGTTCCTGCTATGCTGGGGGTTTCCCCTCTCATCTCTTTACCAAATTATCAGCCAGACCCAACCCTCTTCTGTTCATAAAATCTGACAGGAGGCCCCACATTGGGCTAGGGTGGCTTCAATATACTACTCATGCAGTTCTAGCATTGCATCTACCCTGCAGAAGGAATGATGGTTATTTATTTTCATAGCTGACATGGGAACACAAGTGCTTTGGGGCACCAATGAGAGAACAGTCATTACGATAGAGAGCAGACAGCAGTGCCTTGTCAAAGATGGCACTTTGGTGGGAGTACCTCCTGAAATCAGCATCATGCAGCTCTGTGTGGCTTCTCTGCAGAACAGTCATGCTGTCATTTCAGTAGTTCACTTGAGGGGAAAATGTGGCAGATAGACTTAAAAATGTTAAGAATTACCAGTGTAAAAAGATCCATGCAAAGCACGGGGAAAACCTTTTGCTGTTTAAAAAGATACAGATAGAAATTGAAGACGGTGTATCTTGAAAACAAGACACCAACCAGATTGTTCTACTGCAGCTGTAAATTCAGACTGATGGGACTGGAAGGAGTTAGGGGTATCAACCTCTTATGTCCTGTAACACAAGGACATGGAGAATGGAAAAACAAACATGACATACAGGCTAAGCCAATGTTGTAAATATGTCTGGGTCCCCACAGCCACCTGGGCTGTAACCTGTTATCATTTGGTCTAATACTAAAAGTTTATGAACACGCCTTTCACAAAACTGACCTGTATATGACAGATCACATCTGTGCAACACAAATGCCACTGTGATAGGACTTGCTATTGTGAGCTTCTCTGCTACACTTCATCTCATCAAGGCTAATGAGAATAGCCATTACATGTCTTCAGAAGTGTTCTTAACTTATGCCCACATCTCATATGGTTTCAATCTTTCTTGCATGTGGATAGTTCCAGAAGATTTTTGAAGTTGTTTTTAAACTTTTCATATATGTTTCTTGTGGAAACAAGAATAAACAAAACCAAAATAAATTATGTGTATGGTCTTTTCTCTTAATAATGGTATTCATCTTAAATCAAATCTTTTTCATATGTCCTTAACCTTGCACCTCAGCAGCAGACTAAAATTCAACTCAATATTTAGTGCTGTCCTCAGAGATGGGCTAGGGGGTAGAATGGACAGGTGTTCTAGTCAGACTGAAAAGCTTCTTGGTATTCTGCTTCATTTGTGATGTTTCAGCACAAGACAGGCAGATTTCTCTTTTAAGTGCCTTTGCAAATATTATTGGTAAATTCTAACAGTAATAAATATGATTATTCTTCTTGAGTCATAAACTTTCCACAGGCTTTTTTGATTTTGTGCTGCTTACAGCCCTAGGACCCTCAATATAAGAGGGAACAATGCTTTATTAAAACAAGCTGCTATATAAAATGTGTGCTTACTCAGCTGGAAGCTACTTGGACATTTCTGCTGCTGTTCTCAAGTTCCAGAGCTGCAGATGGAGTTGGGTTAATATAACATAACTTTCCCAGGAGCCTGCAGTAGAACTTGGTGTGTTTTCTGCTACATATCCTCATCTTCCAAATTAACCTGAAGACAAATGGAATCTATTTATTTGCTGCTTCTCTGAGACAATATATTTGGCTGTCATAGTAGTGTCTGCTTTGTATTTTGAGTAAAACTGACTCCCTAAGGAGCTGGTTAACTAAGACCAGAGAATACCGTATGTACAAAAAAAAAATCGATGGCACACTTCAGCATTCAACTTAACAGGGGAAAAATCACAGAAAAATCCTGAAAAGTCTTGTGAGAGATGGCATGTTTGCCTGATCTTTGGTTCGGTGTCCTCCCCATGTTCTCTAGGCATGTGGCATTCAGTTGTGTGGACAGAATCACAGAAAACCTGAAGAACAATAGCAGTATTGTGGAAATCAACTCATGTAGCCACACTCACTGAGTGGTTCCAGAAGATGAGGCAAATTCTATTGATGGAAAAGCTGAATCATACAATTCTCCCTACCCCAAAAATTTGACAAACAAAACCACTCTAATATATTTAGAATCTGTCCGCTGACTATGCCAGGTGCTAACAGACAATACCCTTGACCATATTTTAATCAGGAAAGCAAAATCAAATATTTGAGAATAAAGGTTCATTAAAAACAACACAGTGGGGATACAAATAGATCAACCTTTAACAGAGAGGACTGACAACTCCTATCTGTCCTCTTTGTTCTTGAAGACAGACAGAAACAGTAGTAGATGTGCAGCTTATTTATCTGCTTGATCTGTTCTCTTATTCAGGCTGTGATGCCAACAGTTCCAGTTGTTACTGACCAGGCATCCACCTAGAGATGCCTGTGCACCATGCCTCTTGTGCCCTGTAAAAGAAGGGAGAAAACTGTGAAAATGAGCTTGGGATGCAGCCCCAAGCACCGAAGTCAAATCTCATTCATGCTAAAAGTTGGATTCCTACTGCCTTCAATGGATTTTTTGTTTTGTTTTGTTTTGTTAGATAGGTGTCTGATATTTCTGATGACCTAGCTTTTTGGTAAGAGGGAAATTGAATTCACAGAAGGACTTTGTGATTCAGTGCCTTTAGCAATGAAGTAGCACAGGAAGGTAGCTTTTCTCCATGACTCCAGCTTGTATGAAACAGAATATATTCTTAGCATTACCACTTAGGACAAGCCAAAGCCATTGCTAAGATGTGCAAAACTTACAAATGAAAATATGCATCTAGTGTAGACAGATGAGCTTCTTGTTGTGTCATTCAGCATTCCAAACTAAGTTTTCTCATTATAGCTAAAAACATCAATGAACGAGTAAGTCCCCAGTTCCCCATGGCTGGCTGTGTATCTGCCGTGTGTCTTTTACAGCAGCTGCTGCAAGACCAAGCAACCAGTTCCTCCTCGGGTAGACCATAGCCTCCTCCCACCTGCTATTTGCATCCCCACCCATTCAGCTCCAGGGTTAGGCAGGGGAAGGAAATGGTCTTGCACTACATGTGCCTACGTGACACAGTACGATGTGTTAGAAATAAATGGAGTGCTGTGCTGAGGATTGAAGTTACTAAGGGCCTCTGGTTAACTCTGACTGAAGCTACACTGGGTCTTCACCTGCATGTTCACAGGTGAAGGAAGAAGATGGCAGAACCACCTCAAAGTAGCAGTCCCAATCCAAACTCAGATTAAAGCAAATGAATTTGAGAGAAATCATCTAAAAAGAAAAACTGTAGGAAAGGACTCCAGGTAACATTGTGTGCATGAAAATTTTAGGACACATTTGCTGTTCTCTGTGCATGAATATTGATCAACAGGCTGCTTTCTTTAACCAGCAGTGGTGATGAGGTGATTCTCATAATATTTTGATCACATTTCTTTAATGAGGTAAGTCCTTAGACTATTACAAGTGATGAAAGATGTCAGTAACAGCAATATGAAGAGTTATAGAAACCAGTACCATTGTACGTTTTTGGTAATGTGGGGAGCAGATGTAACTTTCAACTTTTTAGAAATTGTTTTAGATGTCATAATAATAACAATTAAAAAAGAAACCCCAAACACACAAACCACTGTAAACCTCAGTATTCAGAGAGGTAAAAATACAGCTATGGATGACATGGTTTGGTCTGGATTACTGCAGGAAGTTGGCAGGAGGAAGGCAGCTTCAACTCCAGAGTCTAATAGGTTGTGAAAGAACAAGATGTGCAAGATAAGTGCAAACAACACATGTGACAAATTCCTTTGAGATAGTTATTACTCCTCCTCTTTTCCATTTCATTTGGAATGAAAAGAGAGTCAAACAGCCTTTTCTACTGTATTCACATTTGCTAACTGTTTACACTTCCTTGTTAATTACTTTCTGTAGTTTAATGGAAAGAAATCTCAAATTCTTTGTTTTAAAAACTATATATATAGCTATATATAGCTATTTGCTATATCAAAGAACTCATCAAGTCCATGCTCATGTCTAGCTTTCAGTCCAAAGTAGGATCTTTCAGAGATTTGAAGGAAACAAAAGCAAACACCAAAATAGACTTTAAAATGCTGCTCATGCTGATACAACATCAGATAGGAAATGAAAGTTTAACAGTTCAACTAGGGAATATTTCTTCAGCTTCTAGGGCAAGACAGTGTTGCTCAGGAAGTGTAGCATTTGCCAGAGCAGGGAGCCTCCAGGAACTGAAAGATAAGAGCACTGGTGACCCTTCACTGCCTTAGACCAGCTGGAGAAAAGGAGGCAGGCACTGGTGTGTGCACTGCTACGTGAAAAAGAAACACAAGTACATGAAAATTGTCATATCAACATTAGGCTGGGAATGTGTGTCTTTACTGGTGGGAATGTAATGTTTTCAGGGTTGATTTCTTTTCCATGATGTTGTTTTATAATCTGCATCTGCAATGATAAATTTTTTTCCCTCTAGAATGCTACATATATTTGTGCATTTTCCTGCAAAATGTTGTGTCCTGTGAAAAGTGAGTCCTGCAGTTGATGTATTTTATGTATTTTTGTACTTTACAATTCCTTAAGAAGTTTAAAGGTGTGCTCTGGGGAGTTGGTTTCTCTCTTTCCCCTATAACTAATGAAGAACATAGACTAAGGAAGAATCACAAATGGGAGTTGTAGCATTTTGATGACCCAGACAGGGTAACTTCTTGTTCCTGACTGGATCTGCTCTGTAGAGTGATAGGGACCAAGTGTGTAGTGATTTCACTAATTGTTGGATGCCTGCTTTCTGTGCTGGCTAAGTTGAAGGGAAGGCACCAGGGCTGTCCCTGCAGCACTACACACAGTCCATGGGCTGCATGAAGCCTGTGAAGTGATGTGTTGGCTTGTTGGGCAGCCCAGAATCATCTTGGGATATTTGCTACCTTCCTCTACTCTTGCGTCTGGATTGTTGGGCTAGCAAAAAAAAAAAAGAAAAAAAAATCCGATGTAGCTAAAAAGAATGGGAAGTTTAAGCTGTTTGCTTGGTGTTATTGCAGATAGATTCACAGGGCATGTGAGGATGGGAATATTCCAGTTGAAGTAAGGAAGAGCCAAATGTTAAATGGAGAACACATGCTTGTTTAACTTGCACTGTGCTGACACACAGTGGAGGGCTCCACAGTACCCTTTCTAAAATTCACTCTGGTCCTCGGTAGGAAAAGAAAATACAGATTTTGAGTAGGCACTCAGCAACCCTAGAAAGAGCAGCAGCTATTGAACCAGCTACAGAGAGGGCTAACCAGAAAACACTGAATGCTGAGATAAAAAAAAATGAGAATGAACCAAACAAACAGCAGGAGACAAACAAGGGGATATAGCCCAATGTGCTGCCTTGAACTCAGTTCTCTCTTAATCCATAGTGACCTGGGTTTTGTCCTCAAATGGGAAGTTTTCCCAAAATATTATTAGCCCTGAATGAGTATTTGATTCCATTTTCCCAATTTTTACTGAGGTATGTTCATTTGTATTACTGAGAGAACTCATTTTCTGCATGCTTTTACCTCTAGAAAGTTATAACTATCCATACTGCTACAGAATTTTATTTTCGACAGGGAAGGGACAAATTCACTAGAAGTAATTGTTCTACGCTTCTTATCTGTATTTCCTGGATAAGAATTCCAGAGCATGGCCCCTTTTGAAACTCTTCTCACCTGCTTGGGCATGATCTTGTTTAAATGTATTTCCTTCTGTTTCGGAATAAGCCACGTGAGAGAATACTCCTAATGTTCTTGGCCAAGTTGATAATGCTGTGTCCTGCCCTGGGAGTCACAAGCATTTGCTGTGTTCTTCAGAGATATGTATTTGCAATTAGTCATCCATACGAGGGGACCGTTTAAGACAAGCCTTTCCCCCAAAGCAGTTAATTCTTCAAAATGAAAATAATCAGATAATGAGTTCATTTCCGATTTCACATTTAATGCCAAACATTTTTGGGTAAACAAGATATGCTGGCAGAGTTCTGCTCTCATTGTGTGTTTTTTATTAACTGGGAAACAGACAGTTGATTCTTATCCTCTCTATCAGCTCATATAAATTACACATATTTTAGAATGAGAGACTTGTGCAAACGGGCAGGCTGTTTTCAATGTGGCAGCCCATCAGCCAGTCTGCGTAAACTGCACCCAGGCCCTGCTAGCAAGGAATGAAAACCTCTGAAGATCCAGCTTGGAAATCTCCCACTTGGTGGAAACTTTTACCACAGTAACTCATATTCCCGCAGCATGAAAATAAGTAAGGCATCAGGGAGTCTCTCTCTGGCAACTTTGCCAAATCAGACAGGCCCAGTGTCAGAGCTGCTGTGCTGTTCCTGCTGACAGCCCTTTGGTAGTGTGAGGGAGCCCTGCCCAGCATGGGTGCTCCCACTTGGCTTCAGACAGCTCCTAAGCCAATGGAAGCACCTGTTGTTCACAGTGCCCAGGACAGAAGACACTGCTAGGTATTCTGGGGCCAAGTTTTAAAGAGGTTGTGAAGAGAGGTGAGAATATAGCAAAGTATGGAACCACCAAAAGTGTTAAATACTGTTTTCTCTCCCTGGAGCTCAGCTTTGGTCAGTGGGCTTGCTGTGGTCTTACAGACCTGCCAAGGAGAACAGACTCTGGCCCTGAGTCTGGGGCCACTGAAGCTTTCAAAATCAATACATCTTTCCAGATAGAAGAAGGGAGACGTTGAAAAGGTCTATTTAGAAGTGATATTTATGACACATCCTATGTCAAAAGCATTTGAAGAAGATTTTTCTTAAGGTGTCCCAAAATTTAGCAAGACATCAAAGGATTCACAACAATTTCTAATTTTGAGCATTGGAGATTAAAATTCAGATCGATGTCTAATGCCTGTTGTACAAATAATACTCTTCCTATCTGTGCACTATGAACTTCAACATGTCATGAAGACACCAGCCATTCATAAATAAATCAAAACTCTCTTACTTGTTGATCCTTTATATCAGCTTAGCACTTAGGTTGATGGTGCTAGCTCCTGTCCAAACTGTGTAAAAAGGTAAAAGCAATCTCTGTGTTAAAGAGGTCACAGTCTGAACATGCAAAAAGAATCAGGAGATGAACACAGACAAGAGGCAGGAGTACCAACACAGCACTATGGATCAGCACAGCCTAAACTAGCAGTAATTCCTCTGCAGTTAAGGTTTCAAGTGGGTATTGCAGAAAATGATTATTTCAAGGAAAGGTTTGAAAGAGACCAGTGAGTTTCTTTGTAGATGTTTTTTCATTTTTAAAAAATAGTGAGAAACAATGTCAGAGAAAACAGTTTGTCTGAATCCAGACTGCATTTTTAGGAAGATGTAATTGGCCCCAGAAGTCTCAGATTCAGTTGTTGGAAAGAAAAAAAAGATCAGTAGGGTTTATTGAGATTATTATTTTTTCTGATCTACAAAATAACATCCATGACAATGGAGGGTGTATCAGAGCTATGTAGGTACAGCTGGAGGAAGACTTTGACTCTGGTTTGCAAACTCTAGACAAGTCCCAGCTCTGACAACTTCTGAGGACCTGTTGACCAGAAGTAACCTGAGATTTTGCCAGGGTATGGAGCAGAGGGAGTCTGGAGTTCACCAAATAAAGCAAATGAACATTCTGATTTCTGGGAAAAAGCAGTATTTGCAGTGTGGGCTCCAGACAGGAGAAGCTGGTGTATTAGTAACATGTGACTGGAGACAGTCTCAGCAGCACAGCTCTTGCTGTCAAGAGAATAAAGAAGCGTCTTGAAAGCTCCTTTCCAATCCTCTCCTTAGAGGGGGAAAAGTGCAAATATTTTTCTTTCTGCCGTCATTCTGAGGATGAAGCCACCATTTGGACTTTCCTAACCCAGTGTTTAGCTTTCAGATGACAGAAATATAACAGTTCACAAGAACTCAGCCTCAGCCCTCACACAAGCTAGTTAACACTTTCACGGCTGAGTTAAATGCTAGGAAAATCTAAGCTGTTTAAATAAGAATTTGGCAAATTACAGCTGCTACCCTAAAAAAACCCTGTCTCAACAGATAAATATATGTATCTCTTTCTTTTTTAAGGACCTTCTTGGACTATTTTTTTTTTCCCTTTCAGTAAAAGCTTGATTTGGAAAATTATGGTCTGGAGGCTTTATTTGCATAACAGCAAGTAGACTCAACCTGCATTGTCCAGTGTTGAGGAAAAAATAACCTTCACAGAAAAGGGAGGCAGTTTGCCCTGTTGTGAGTCATCAGGAGCTGTGTGCTGAAGGAAGGAGAGGCAAAACTTGCTGGCATGGGTCAACTGCAGGGGAGAAGCAGTATTGTACTGTGGGTATAGTTTCACTGGGAAATTGGGTATGTGCTCTGTTTTTCTGTTCTAAGGAGGCTGTGGTCCCTGGCAGATTGATCGTGCCAGTTGTTTGTTGCAGTGTTTCAGGGCTGCTTCAACCACTTCAAGCAGTATACCTGGTGTTTGGGTTTAAAGAAGTTTGAATTTGCTTAAATGTCTACAACTTTTCCAGACAAACAATGATAGATTCTGGGCCAGATACATCCTTAATCCAAAGGTGCCTTCTATCTACTCCTCTGAAATTTCTGGTTCACGGCTGTTTTCTCAGGAATTGTTTTGTATTCTGTTGGTCTCCAGTTACAGCAATCTTAGTACTGTGTGGTTTTTCAAGGAAAAAAGCCTATGGTGAAGGAACACTCAGAAAAGCACCCAGCTTCTCTGCATGGTCCTTTGAGGAATTCCACTGCAACTAACCAAAAATGTTATACCTGGATGGAGCGGTAATTTTCTAATTTGTCTTAATGCTTTACAATCCGGTTTGCCAGCCTTCAGCTGTGAAGGCGTATTTGGGATGAGCACCCCACTTCATCAGAGAGGAGGGTCACCACATGGTATGACACCACGTGGCATAACCTTTTGTTGACTTCTATGTCCCTGTCACTCTAGAATATATATGTATGAATTTGAAGTAGGAATATCCCTTTTAGACTAGTCCCTTGCCCTCTCCAAGGTCTGCTGCAGTGCAAATGTCTCTCTGCTCAGACCTAACTGAGAGGGTCCCACCTCCAGCAGAAATGTCTCAGGACCAGTGCTGTGACCTTCAACTGAAGGGTGTAGCACTAGTTTGTCCTTCAAGTGTGAAGCCAGTAAGGACTCTCTACCACAGTTTTTGAGCACATTTCCAAGTATGGCAGGGTTCAGTGGCAGGCACATAATAGGGCTTTTGGCATGTACTATACTGTGCTCAACAACTCCACTCTCTGATCCAAACATGCCCACCAAAAATAACTTCAGTGAACAGCTTTTATTTTAATTATTCCAGTGTGGGACTCATGAAGTTTTGCCAAAAATCTTGCTTGAGAAGCTTTTTGTATCTAAGCACAGAAACCCCTAGTGTGTAGTTAATCCCCCACTGGGATTTTCCTGATCCAGTCACAGGTCTATTCTGCAACCTCATCTTTCTTTACCTGTCACTTGCTCTCTGTTCACCCCACCAGCTCCTTGAATTCTTGCCCTTTCTTGGCTTCTGTGACTGTTCTTTCCCAGCTATCCCCTCTAATTTTCTGTATTCTCATTCAGCTCCACATTTAGTGGTTGATGGTGTTTTTCAGTGGTTCCACAGTAGTTCTGATCTCTGCAGGGATTTCAGTGATATCAGTATGTGGACTCTCCTCTCCCCTTCTGTCTGTCCACCCTACCACATGGCTTAATAACCAAAAAAAACTGCACTTTTACCAATTATTTACAAACCTCCCTTTTTCTATGTGATCCGTTTTGTTTAATCAATGAGGCTGTTTTTTTTCCAGTCTCCTTCCCTTCTTCCCCATGTCATAAATTGTAAAGCAAACATAAGGCAAAGAGATGTCTCTGTGGTGTGGTGGGGTGAGCTACTGGGTTCTGCAGAACACTTCCAGGCCCTGAGTGGGCTGAGTATGGTAGTTCCTCTCTCATTTCTATGTTGGACTTTTACTTTAATCTTTCCTTCATCAAGCTCTAATTTGCTTTGTGGGGAAAAACATGCAATTTAGGATATTAGTGTTTAAAGAAGTATTTGCTGTTACTTTGCAAATAACCTCAGGTAGTCAATAAACTGTCCTTCTGAGATTCTTAAATGTGAAAGAGTTGATACAATGTTCAATTTAGCTTGGTTCATTTCCTAAGCACACCAAAAGAGAAGGAAGAGGAGGAACTCTCTAGAGCAGGATAACTTATAGCATCAGAGTTTTCAGCACAGGTGGAGATAATCGAGATTCAGATCCCTTCGAGCCTAGAGGGAACTGAGTCCAATTCTCCTGCAGTCTGAGGGAGTACTCCGGTTGTACCTTGATTGCTTAAAGCAAGTCTGGGAGTAACAGCACCCACTCCTTTACTGTTTTGGTGGAGGAAGTCTGGATAGCAGTGGAGGAGAGTGGGGATCCCTGCCTTGAGATAGGTGACCAAATTCCAGCGAGGCTTAAGATAATTCTAATACCTTCGGCATTTTCTAATGGCTCACTCGAGCAGCTCCTGCTCAAGGCCTCTTTGGAATATCTGTATTCTCTTCTTCCCAAACTTCTGGATACCAGCATGCAAGCACACTCCTAAAAGTCAGGAGCTGCAGTTTTCAGTGATGTAGGGCCTAAACATTGCTTGTGTCCAGAACAAAATATTTATCTGTATTTATGTAAATGCTTAGCTTTACAGGATCTGTGCTTGGTTACCTTGATAAGTGCTGCTAAAAATAACAGTATAGACTTTATGACATTTATGTGCAGCCTTCATATAACATTTGTTACAACATCTATAACACCATGCTGGAATTTATGAAGCAAAACCAGGAGAAATATCTTTGCACCAGCTATGGACAGACAAGACATATACTTTTGTAAGAATCCCTTTTCTTTCAAGATATTTTCAAACTACTTCTTACTGGCACGCTACTCTCTGTTTGACTAAACCTTAAAAACAGTATATAATACTGGCATTTTCATTTTGTCTCACATTTGGACTGTGCTCTGGCTTTGCTACTGTAAGTTTCTGTGTGTATGCAGTGGGGAATATAAAATGGGGGATTTTCAAAGGTCTGGAGGTCCTTCAGTGTCAAATTACTTTTGGAATTCTACTTCAGCATTTCCATAGGGCCCCCAAGTATTCTTGGCAGTTTACAATAGTCCTTGTCCCAAAGCATTTAAAATACATTTCAGATGTGCTGAGAATAATAAATCTAGAAGAACGAAGAAAAAAAAGGTATTAAATAATCCAGGATATAGTTAGAAGATCAGTGATTATTCAGGTACATTTTATTTACTTTTAAGGCTTGGATGGAAGGACATTTCACTTTTAATTATTTTTTATTGACTTACATTATGACAGCATAAGGAATATTTCTATAAATCAGATTTGAATTAGAGGTTTTCACATGAAATCTGACTGCTTTTGAAAGAAAGATTTGCAAACACTAGACTTCATTATCCTGTGCAAAGACTGGAAACAAAATGGTTTATTCATCTTCTTCTCATCAGCTACACTTTTTCAAATATACTGATGCATTTGCCCATCTGATTAAAAATATAGATAATTGAGAAACTTTTGCCCTATGGTTAGTGTAAAGAAAACAGAACAAAAAGTTCTGCTTTATTATGAGAAGAGAGGTGCTGCAACATGTGAGCAAGTATCAGCCCGAAGCTGTTTTTTTTTTTTTAAAAAAAACAACCCTGAAATAATGGAAGAAGTTCTACTTTAAAAATTTAAAACTTCTAAAAATCAGCAACCTTGGATCATGTAGATTTGGTGCCTACTCACTGGAACGTCACCAAATCTCACTTGTTTTGCTTGGGCCTCACTCAAACATAACTGGCCTCAAGCTAGTAAGCAAGCCAGCAAATGTCCTGGCTTGTAAAGAAATCTGATCCAACTCTGTAAACCGAACCCAGCCTAAGAGCAGTGGTGAGGGGAACATATGGAAAATTAATGACAGATAATAGAATGGTGGGACAGCCTTAAATAAAAGATTGTTGTTGAATTTATGCAACAATGCCAGCTAAGGGTGGTCTGACTTAAGAAAGTTATAGAGCAGCTGAGTGATGCTTTTGACTTTGCTAGCACTAAAGGTCTAGAAAGGGCTGTGCTCTTGTCCCATTGCACATTCTTAATTGATACCTATAGCTGCTGGTTCAGCTGCAGCAGCACTTTGGGAAGTACAGAGATTCTGGTTCCACCTGTTTAAATAAATGGGAGCCTCAGGAAGAGGAGTGCATTGGAATTTCCTTGGGCTCAAACTGACATAACAGCAAAAGCCAGGCCGAGAGCTGCAAGCCTGCCCAAGCATGGGGAGGAAGAGCTAAGGGTGGTGTGTGTGTTTTCTTTTTTCCTCTGCAGACCTCCAGGCATTTTGCACAGATCAACTGCTTTTGGTATGATGTCACAAAGGGGGAAACAATCTCAGGGACCTCACGGTTTCACAGCCCCTCTCTGGTGAAGGAACTGGAACTGGAAACAGAATTAATGGAAAGAATAGTTTTGGTAAGAATGTGTGTATTTATGGAATACACAAATCACATATTTATTTGGCTGATGGCATAGGATGATCATTTAGGCATCAAACAGTAGCTATTTTGTACCAAGAGAAAAGCGATCCACTTCCCCTTATTCCTCCACTTTCATTTTATTGAAGACCAGCTAAAATCCTAATATTCTTTCTGTCTGGATGTTAAAATGTCACTTATTTCCCGTGGCTACATCCATCCTTCTGCACAAGCAAATGTTGAGGTTGATTTGCCCACTTAGAGACCATTTAGAGCCAAAAGTTGTGCAACTCACCTGTTCATTTGGATGTTTAAAAAAACCAAAAACTCTTGTGCCATTCAGTAGGCTTATTTTTTCTTCCTGAATCTGTTGTCTCTGGGTTAACACAGTGGGTCTTCCAGAAGAGCCTTGGGAAGGCTCTGGAGAGGACCAAGGTCACCTCAGGTTCCTGAAAAGCAGGCACTGGCTGTCTCTGATGTCAACTGTAAGCTTCTTGCCCTGCTCAACTGAGAGAAGAAATGGATTTTCCAGTAAAAGCTGTTCAGGTGACTCTCTGCATCTTTATTGCAGTTTAAAGAAATATACTGAGATCAGGGTGTCAACAAACTGGCAAATTTGGTAGCTTACATTAAATAGATGATCATACTAGAAAATTGAAAGGATTCATACTAAGCATAAAAATGGATGACTATAGAACTAAAAAAAAAAGAAAGCTGACTTGTATAGGACAAAATGAATATGTAACACACAAATACATAAATACATGTTATATATACACATACAAAGTGGTAGTTGTAATACCTGTAGTTCAGCAGAAAGCCTTAATAGTGAGTGGGGTGATTTAGCAAGCAAATTTTTTTTTCCCTGAGAAGTATTGTTTAAGCCACTTCACATGGCTCAAAGACTGGAAATCAGTATCAGTGGGGAAGGAAAAAAAAGAGAAATGTTTAGAAATACCAATGTTTCCAAACATAAATATTTTTATTTCTGGTTTGATAAACCAGTTTTAATCTATTTGTATTCCCATGGAGGAGTAAAACTTAAAGCCTAAAGTAAAGACTAAAGTAAAGCCTAAAGGTAAGACTTATGATGTAAAAAAGTGTTTGCTCTGACCTTGCCAAACCTATGAACTGACCAAGAGAGGTGATGGCTCCAGAGTGCACGGTGCATGTTTTGCTTTTCTAGCATCTAGAAGATTCAATGCATATGAAATATAGCAAGAAAATTTCCTGCAGGGCAGTGGAGATGTCCTACTAACAAGAGGGAGCTGTATTCTTTTCTCATCACCTCATAAACAGCGGGGTTCTGACTGAGGATGTTAGGTAATGCTTGCCACATACAGAACTCAAAGGGGGTATTACTTTCATTGGATAACCCTTTGAGATCTGAGGCAATATTGTTTAAAAAAACATATTGTTTTTCCCTCTTGCTTTTACTGAGCTCTGATGCTGATTTTAGAACTTGACAGCTGTGTTTAGACTTGTCTTACATCTCTTGTACAAAGCGGGGGAAATATAGATGTTTGGGGTAGCATGCAACCTAAACTGTGTGGAGGGAATAGAGTCAAGATTTGCCTTGGGAAATTGTGGGATTGGTCCACAGTGATGAACATCTAGCCATTCCCCTTTTGAGATGAATGGGGTGCAGGTCCCTTATGCCCCACCCAGAGCTGTGTGCCTTAGGGAGGGACTGATGGCCACCTAATACCATTGTAGAAAGGTGTGAACTCTGGCTGGGCACCATGCTTCAGAAGGATTCCATCTTTTCTTGGGATTATGATCCAGAAGAGCTTAAGAGACCCACAGGACTGCTTAGCTTTCCCTGTAGTGCTCTTAATTTTTGCAATACTTAGGTGTAAGTTTTTTGTGCAGTAAAATAATTACAGTGAAAGAATATTATGAATCTTTGAATAATTAATCTTTGAATAATTATAGATATCTTGTTCACTATCTGAAAATTGTGTTGTTCTGCCATGTCTACAGATACCAGAGGAGAATGTCTTGAATAATTCAGTGGGACTGCACACAAGGAACCAGGCATTTGGGCTGAAATAGAAAAAGATACAGTATTAAACAGCATTCAAAGTAATAAAATGGAAGTCAAGCACAATCCTATTCAAGGTCTGAAGAGCTCCTCTCTCCTCTCTCATCACCTCTCTAATAATAGAAGAAGACCCAAGAATATTATTTCTCCTCAACTTCTTTAAGGCACCATACAAACAAGAGCTCTTAATGAATTGTGTCACAATATTGTTTTTTTTTCCTTTGGGAGAATGATACTTCCATGGTGTTTGATTAAGTCATAGCACTGAGGAGAGGTGTCCTGAGTTTCAGTAGGATTGTATCTAAAGGAAGATGCAAAACCCCAGGTACCTTCAGATGTTTCTTTCTGTGATGTTTATGTACATTCTTGTTTCGAAAATAGAGCAAACCTTATGAACACAGAGCCCTTTGTAGCAGCTTCTCTGTAGAAACACCACCTCCCCACACCACGAGCTTGTCTGTTCTGTAAATACACTTCTCCCACTCTCATATGGGATGTCTTCTGTTTTCTCACCTTCTTTCCGGAATTTATTTGCCTTTGGCAGCTGAGGGATATGGCATGATGAGCAATCCTTGCCATTCACTGCACACACTTTGAATTAACTTTTAACCGTGTGTCAGAAGCAATTTACTGGCTACAACTTTTAACCTTTTCACAACTGATCAGTTTAGCAGGAATGTGAAATCAGTATACTTCTAAGTCAATGTAATATTGTTTGTTACTCATTACTATCATTTTTGTCTTCTACAAATGAAAATTTGCAGTTCAGAGGTTTTATTTGGGTACAAAGTCTGCCTTTATTTTCATAGAACAAAATGTACTACAGGATTCTCACTTCTAACATAAGGTGCCAAACCATATCCTCATAGCTTAGCCCCCAAGTTTTGGTCATCTTAGAGAGGAAAATCTAAAAATTCTTCAAGTATTTTTTGTTAATTTAGAATGAGACCCAAATATCATTGCTTGCAGTGTTCTTCATTTTTGAACTGCTCTCTTTGGTAGAAATGTCTGGAATGTGGAGTATTGTATTTAAAAATAAATCAAAACAATTTCTAATAGCCACTCTATAATTTTGCTAAACAAAATCCCATACCCACACCATTTTGGAAGCAGGGAGTGGTGAGGATGGGAGAAGTAGTGGAAAAAGAAAAAGCATTAGGAGTAAAACTGTGTATACAGTGGGCAGAATTAATCACTCTGAGGTTTGGAACAAAGATGAAAATATAAATTAAACAAAAGTGCCTTTATCCCATAAAATACTTTAAATGCTAGTGACAGAATTCAGAGTGTGCAGTGTTTAGTTCCAAAGAAAACCGTATGAAAGGCCAGGAAGCCACTTCTGCTTGGTTAGCCTTGTACTAAGGATCAAAGCAGAAAGGTATCTCATTTCCATATATAACTTTGAAGTATTTTATAAAGAAATTCAGAAAATATGCCTTAGAGTAGTTCTTGCCAGGCTGCCTTGCATCAGAATAATAAGTAAAAACTAAAATGTCTCTTTGCTGGAAGATGTACCAGTACTGTATTGTTCAAAACTTTATCTGTCTCTTGTAATTTTTGATTTGTGAAGACCAAGAAAGAGTCAGACAGGTTTTTTATTGCCTTGGGATAATTTTTTTTCCTTTGCTCTCATAAACCTTCCATATGCTTCTACATCCATGTCTTGTTTTCAATTTTAGTGAAGGTTTCTATTTGGAGTCTCATAAAATTCTAATTTATTGCAGCTTCTTTTTATAAAATGCAGAGCGGAGGAGGGGAGTATTTAGATAGCATGTGCAAGGCAGTCCCAAGGAATGCATTTGAGAATTTAAAACATTGGGCAGTTTATCAAACCCTGCTTCAGTTATTGGCAACTCCTTTTCCTAACTCTCTAACCCATGACCATGTGTTCTCACTGTGTGTATAGAAAACCCATGTGACTAAGCATATCAATATACACTCTTTTTTGGGGAGTATGGAATTCAAGTGCTGAACTTCTAAATCAGATAGGCCATATTGCTGCATATGTGTATACTGAGAGGTGGTGAGAAAAGCCTGCCCTCCCAATGTGCCACATCTGGCACTACTTGGTAATAACTCCCCATGCATTTTGTGCATTATGTTCCTTGGAATCTGCTTAAATCAGGGATAGGAATGTCAGCTTATCAAGTAGTTGCTGATTTCACCAGCCTAAAAGAGTGCATCTCTAACACAGGAAAAGGCATTTCCAAGTCTTTCTTCTTGCAGGGCAGAAGCCAGAGCAGAAAGTTATAAGATGCCGAAAATCAACATCATTGTCTGAGGAACATCCAAGAGCACAGTGAACTCCTAGATCTCCCTGTTTCTTGTGCTCATGGACTCCTGCATACAAAGAGATGTCAAAGGACAATCTAGCTTGATAAGCCTGACGGAAACAGAGCACCAAATATGCTTAAATGTTAATGGACTCATGTATCATTTGTTTTGCATGTTTACATTTGCTCTTGGGTAGCACAACTGGTCTACAAACTCATATCACTCTATTTAAGTGAGAAAGTCTCCTGTATTACTTATGCAAACTGTCTGCATTCACAGAGAGTGAGGGGAAATCAGGTAGAAGGGCCCCCCTGTACATGATGTGCTCCTGTAGCAGTCAGTTCTCAGTGTCCTGTTGGGGGCTTAATTCCATCAGTGTGCACCATTTGTTGAACACCCATAATAAATAAGAGTGATATATCTCTCTGGAAGTCACTGATGACAGCTGACCCTTTCCTAGGTTAGGAGCATGGGGTTTGCCTCTGAGGGAGCAGGAATACATCCAGGCTTATCTCCTCCTGCTCTGTACAGAATTGACTCACAGACCAAACTGAACAAAAGAGAACAAAGTATATTTCCCATCAGTTTGGTTATTTTTCTTTGCCTCTCTCTAAAGTTAGGTTGGCCAAACTAAATGAAAACCTCATACTTCAAATAGTGAAGAATTGTGGTACTAATGTGTTACCATAGTTCAAAGTTACTGTGAAATTTCAAGTAGTCCCTGACTTCAGCAGTACGAATACAACCATTTTGAGCAAGGAACTAGGTCACTTTTGCATAACTACACGGTTTACTGAAAATACCTGTGAAAACAACTGTCCAGAGTTAAGGGTACAGTGCACCAACACAACTTATGTAAAAGGTGTCAGAAAAAGGTCACCAGAAAAAAACAGTAGTTTAAGAATTTTGTGCAAATAACATGTATACTTTTGCATATGTTTTATGTTTGATATACATGTAAACATATATGTGCACACACATGCAGGTATTTTCTGAACCTATTCTTCTTTGTGAATGTGAACCCCTTCCCATTGTGAACATGTTGTTGTATATGTTAAGATATATCTGTAATACAACACTCATGTTGTTTAAATGTTGGGAGAGAAGACCCTCCTGGGAAAAGTTCTTGGGGGTGGGTCAACCTAAGCACTGAAAGGGAAATTCAAGTCCTGTAGCACATTTGAAATCTATTTTTGCAGGAGCTGTAAGGAAATATGAGATCTGCTCTGCTGGAGAGAAACTTCTGGGCGATGGACTTTTTTTTTCTCCTCTAAATAAAACATAGGATAGGCTTTTAACTGCCTTTTCTCCATAAAAGCTGCTTAACCCTGTTCACTAACATTAAGGAAAAAAAAAAGAAAATGCCAAGAAAAATTCCTATTCAGAGTGAAAAATATAAATTAAACTGAAGTGCGCAATGCACACTCTTTTCTTTCCTTCCTGTTTTGTTTGGTGTTTTCTAGCTCTGCTTTTTGGACAGCTGAATGGGGGCTGGGAAAGTGTTTACAATATTTTCACATGATTGAGATGGCAGAGTTCTTGCACTCTGTGAAAGGCCTTCTGTTTTCAGATGGCATTGAAAGTTTACCGTCTTTCCAGACAAAAGGAAGAGAGCCCGTTGCCAGCGGATGAGTAATGGGCATGGCCTCCACACAATACCTCCTATCCAGTCCTAAATCTACATGGTGTTCTTAGGCTTCCCGGCTTCTCCAAAGCAACCTTTGTCTCTGCTCTGGGAGACCAAAACTGCTCGTTGGGCAAGTGGGGATGCAGCCAAGAGGGGAAGGCTCAGTGACAACAGTTGCTCAGTGCTCACTGCCCAGTATCTGCCTCCTTACCACGATACTATAATAGTTGGGAACCCATCAACAATTGAGCATCTTCTATACAAATATGTTGCAGACCATCTGTATAGTTTTCAGGTCCAGAAGATTCCAGTAACTCACTAAGTTTTAATACTTTTTTTCCTTCTTCTTGTTAATCTGATGGGCTGTCCTAAGATAAGTGATTAAAGCAAAAGCCTGACATAATTTCTTCGGAGCTAAAACTGCACAGGAATTGCCAATTCTTGTATTTGTTTTCTTACAAGCAACGTGAAGCAGGCATTTTCTGCTGTTAACAATTTTTAGGTTCTATCAATCATCTTTTTTTTTTGTCAGAAAAATATTTTGGTGAAAATGATTGCTAACACAATCTTAGAAAATATTTGAACAGACAGTTCTGAAGTTTTTCCAGAGAATCTGTGCACTTGGTGTTATAGAGACCAGTAGGTAATTTTTTTTCTTGTTTCTTTTACAATGCTTCCTGGAGCTTGTCTATTTGGAATTTATCTATTTGTATATATGTGTATGTAGGCTACCTATGTGTGGGGCATGATGTGTGTGTAAGCAAGTCTCTCTCTGTGTACCTGTCTAAAAGAACTTGCATTTCACTCTGCTATAAAGGGCTAGGAGAAAGGCTTTCTAAGAATTAACTAAGCATTCATTAACTGCACTTTTGACTCTGCTCAGCTAAGAATTGTCAGTATTAAGGTCTTATTCTTTCATGCAAATTTGGTGTTGCATAGCGACTGATTTATTGTTGTCAGGAAAACAGAAGCAAAGAGGTAGGAGATACTGGATTTCTTAAGGGTTGGGTATGGCTGGTATCAGCAATTTACTGATTAACCTGTAGTAACCTGTAGTGCTGACAGTCCTGGGTACACAAGCAATGCATTAAGGTTATTAGCAAAACAATTTTCTAAATTACCTGAGTGGAGCTTTCAAGGTAACTAATATCTTTCCTTTGGACTTTTTTCCTTTTTTTTTAACTCTGGTTTTTTTTTTTTGTTTTTTTTCTTTTTTTTTCTTTTGGTTTTTTTTTTTGGTGGAGTTAACCATCTAAGGCAGCATTAAAATACTCTGGCTTCATTTCCTCTGCTGAAACAGCAAGTCAGCTTTGCTGAAATTTGGACATTTTGCTGAAAGTGGGGGGAAAAACCAGGTAGTTTTTTGTTCTAGAGAGCATGACCATACACATTCCGCTCTGGTGCCTTTAAAGGGGACTTCCCTGTTTTAAATGCCCTTGAGCAGAGAAATACCAACACCTCTTAATTGTTTAATATATTACAGCCTAAAACATTTACAGAAGTGCTTTCCAAGTATTTCACTGTTCCAGGTGCTTGGTCCTGCACCTCCTAAAATAATAGGCTATTTCCCCTCAGTTTTCCTGTGCTTGGTGCCACAATGAGACATATGCTCTGTATCAAGGGAAGGGGAAGTGAGGGAAGTAAGTGGGATGCCTGATATTGGTGCTGGTGCTTGCGGCATACACAGACCTCTCTGTCTTGCGTCACAGAGCTGCTAAAGAAAGAAAATAACATGGCTTTTACTTGGGCTGTAAGATCCAAGGAGAAAAATATCATATTGTTAAGCATTTGAATGTCACTCTGCACAAAGACCCCTTATCACTGTGTCCTCTGAGCAGCATCACAAAAAGAATAATTCTACTAATCAGGAGTGCTGAACATACACCGGTGCACATTAGAGCTGTCTTGCAGCTGCCTTAAAGCCATATTCCAAAATGTATTTGTTGTTGAGTTGAGGTGACATGAAGCCGAAGTTTTTTGTCTGTCACATGTAACCATGCTCCGAATGGAAGCAAAAAGATTATTCTGAAAAAAAATTGCACCTTATTGTGATTCAGTAGTGGCAAAGTAAGATACAGATTTCTTGGCCTGTGCTTAAGTAATCTATTTTTCAACTTGCTTAGCCAAAATGAACTGAGACTTTTCCCCACTCAAGAAGTAAGTCTCCTAATACAGAGCACTTAGGGCTCCCTGGGTTCTGTGAGACTCTATCCTGACATAACAGTATTCGAGCTACTCTGACAGTCTTATCAGCAGGTCGTAGCTCTGCTCAGTCTCGAGTGCCGTGTGCTCACAAACTGTGCAGTTCAGACATGCACATACCATGAGCATAGATAACCCAAACACACTGTAACAGTGCATGGGCACCGAGTGAAACTGGGCAGGCAAAGGGACTCTGTCTGCAAATGCATCCTCAGAAAGTTCCTTCTCCTTCGTGAAAATCCTCTCTGCTGTGCAAATGCAAGCTAGTGCAAATAGTTTAAAGAGTTGGGGTCTTAAAGCCTTCTAATAGTTCTCTGGAAGGGAGCAGCAGCTGGACGGTTTCCAGTTAGGAGCTGAAAGAAGAGTGGCTCTGTCTGGCCCAAGAGAGGAGATAATGCAAAGTTAAACAATTCTGTGAGAGTGGAGGACTGAATCTTTCCGTGGCTGCAGTTTCCATCAAGCACTTCCCAACACAGTTGCCTGCCATCCTTTGAACCCACATCTCCCATGTGACAGAGCAGTGATCTAGCTGCTGAGCCACTAGACTAATATTGTTCTTTTAATCTCACAAAAATGTCTTATAAAAGAGTTGGATTCACATGAGAAATTAAGTATAAGATCTGTCCTCATAAAGACATTATACCATGAATGCTCTCTTTCTGCTGGCTGCAAGAATAGGTGGCTCAAGGGTGAAAGGGTAGCATTTACATTTAAATACACCTATTGGAATTGCACAAACAGAAGGCTAAAACTATTGCTCCCTCTCTGAATGCTTTCAGAGTTTGATGC
>VZRZ01003590.1:354461-368991 GCA_013398175.1 Climacteris rufus
TTTTTTTTTTTTTTACAAAAAGGGGAATTGAGATCCTTAAGATTGCACAAAAAAATGTAAAAAAGGTCTTTGTGCCAGCAGGATAAATGGATGAACCTTTTCAAACTAATTATTTTATTTTTTTCATCTGTATGTGCCACTCAGGAGGTGGAATCCAGATTTGAACCAGAGCGTTCTCTGCTGTTACATTAGCTGGTAGTGCTGGCTGGGTGGATGCTGTTTACGTTTTCCAGAGACAGTTAAATGCACATTTATTTATTTATTTTGTATCCACCAAACTCAGATTTACCCTGTGATAAAACAGAAAGTGCCTTAACACCTGGAGAAAACAGAAACTGAAACAGGGTGGAAAGAGCACTTGGTGCAAGGGTGGCCTGGCAGCCACGGTGCAAGCTCAATGAAACCCTTGGAATGCACCCACTTGACGCAGCCCAGGCCTTATTCCCTTTCCTCTCCAACATATTTCTCCCCTCTGAGCAGTGACAGAGGTTTATGGGCTGAAGTTGCAAAAACTCTGGGTTTACCTTTGCCCTTTGCAATCTCTGATTGAAGAAAAATGAAAGAAAATAAAAAAGAAAAAACCTAAGTGCATTTTCCTTGATTTTTCCTTCACATTTTTGATGGCACTTTTATCATGATTTTCCACTACCCACACAAAGGTCGAAACCAAACAGCATGAATAAATGCCTTAAAATTACAATGTAGCCGGAAATCGGAAATCAGGAGCTTCATGCTGAACAATTTTTGCTTATACTCCCTAATGTGTATTAAATTACTACATAACATATAACTAATAATAGTAGTCAATAAATATGTTTGAGATACTTCAAGAACAAGTACAATTTAAGAACTTGAAATCCAGATCTGGATGTGGTAGTTTCTTAATATGCAGTTAATAATTTTTCCTTTGAATATGTATGCAAAACTGCTATCTTTATATATAAACCTGGACAGCGGGGAATACTAGGTAATTTTTTTTAAAGTTAATGAAATTATATAGACTTTGGAATCTTTGTGGAGTGAAATGTTCATATCATCAAGATACATGCAAAGAAAGGAAGAGTGAAGGAATCCATATCTCCATGTTCAGTAGCCCTCTATGGGTCTTTTTTTTTTTTAGAATATATCTGATTGTACTTTTTTGTTTTTTATATAGTTTTGGCCTTAACAACACTGCGTGTCTGTACAAAACAAAAGAGTGTGTCCTTTAGCCTTCCTAGTCTAGCATGTTCTCATCCTTCTAGTAAGTCTTCCTAGCTTTTATGGTAGAAGAAATGCTGAATAATCCTTTCCTGTATACTTTCTAGGTGTTTGATAGTTTTATGTCAACAAACCATCAGTCATCTTTTTTTTTTCCAAGCCAAGGATTCCTCTGCCACCTAAATTCTCCCTACAGAGAACAGAATTATCTACACATCAGATAATCCATGTTGTACCCTGCTGTAGCTTTCCTCCTTCTGCTATGCCTTTTTGGAGGTGAGGGGGTCAGAGGTGTGCTCAGTATTCTCACTGAAAATCCTCTACATTGTTATTCTTCCCTTTAAAGCGACTCTTGAAATCCTGTGTGCTGTCTGGCTGCTAGCGAGCATTGTAATGAAAATTTCATGGAGTTTAAAGATCCATCTTAAGGAGGGATTATTCTCCTGGCCTATGGATTCATAGGGCTACATTACCTGAATTCATAGGATTTTATGTCCTCTGCAGACCAGTTTAGACAACCAAAATTTCATACCCATAGTTTGAACTTATGGTGCAATGAAGGTGCCTCAGTGCTCCTGACGGAGAGATCCCTTCCAGCCAGCAAACAGTCAATATTATGCACCTCAGTCCACTGAAAATATAAGCAAAAAATATCTTCTGTGAAATAAAATTGCAAAAAAGCCTGTCTTCAAAAAGTGGAGGTATGGTAGATGTTCTGAGGTTCTGGTTCCTGGCCTCAGTTTCCTCTTTTCAGTGGTAGTTTAACATAAAATATTAAGTTCTTTCCAAGAGAAAGAAACAGAATCAATCTACTACCACTATTTGATAAGTAAGTAATTTTTCTGGTTTCTTTTCCAGGTCAAAGAAGGAAGCCTGTAGTTTCTTTTGTGTTCTCATCATAAGACTGTGTTCAGAAGATGGTGCAAGTTGCTGTTTGAGGTTAGAATTAGACACCTCCGTTCAAATTTGGGCAATATTATTGGATATGCACTGAGAAATTTATGCTAGAAATTTAGTATAATGAAGCTGTACCAAGCGTAGCTCAGCTACAGTCAAATACTTATTTCCTCCTTTGAGTCTTTCATTTTACTCTCTGAATGAATAAAATACAGCCTGACCAAACACAGGTTGTGAGACAAGTGCAAGCTCTACTGAGAGGTTAACAACCTGGTTCCTCTCTCACACCAGTTTTACGGTCATTTAGCTCCATTGACTTTGGTGGAATGAGTCCTGATTTACAGCATTGCTTCAGTGCAGGTTTAAAACTGTGCTACACAATAGCAATGCTGGTGTCAGGTCTTTGGGAGCAATGTGCATTTGCATTGTGCTTGACACAGTAGTATCAGTTCTGAGGCCCTGAAGAAAGTATTTTTATTAAATTTTGATCCATGGAGAACACATTTTCAAAAAATTGTTTTGTTTTCTCATTTGTGAGATTATTTTATCATTTAATATCAGTTACAAGTTTTTTTGGTTTTTTTTCCCCCAATTATTTGTCACTTACCAAGGTAATCCTGGCATTTCAGATTAGATATATAGGTGAGAGGTTTACAAAGTCCCTACTTGTGTGTAATTTTGGTAGGAACGAACACCATCAAACTGAAATTAAATCTCAAAAATGCTGATAAATTTAAAAAGAGACACTCAACAACTAAAGAGACAGAACTAGTAATTTTAGGAATGACTTGGAAATTAGTTTACCTCCTGTTATCTCTCCTGAGCGTGATTGTAAATTTGCACACAATAGACTAGCAGTTTGATGTGCATCACCATAGGAGGTCTCCTGTGCTGCTTCTCTACCTCATATTGACTTCCTAGAGAGAAGGCAGGGAAAAACATCTGAGTGAATGCATCTGATCAAGGAATGGGAATCTGTGCTCTTAGCTTGACTCAGGTTGACACAGAATACTGTGGGAAAGCTAAGCAAGCTAAACATTATAATTTTTCAGTCTGTTTCACTTCTAGGTAGATACAGTTTTGCCTGCTGGAGTTCTCCTTTATGATCTTTTGCTCATGTACACTGAGGATATGGAAGAGCACGTGCTTTAGATATGTCTCTGGTGTAGTGGTTAAATTGCTAGAGTTCACTTTTCACGGTCTTTAGTCTGTCACTGGGAAGCTGTAGAATGATCTTCCTTGTGAGCCAGCCCTTGTCTTCTTATCCAGTGCAACAGCCAGTGTTCTTTGGAGAAGAGATCAGCTCTTCTCTTTCCCCATAACGTGACCTGAAGTGGGTTAGGAACATCAGGAGGGCAGGCCAGTCTTGAAAAGAAGGATTGGTTTCCTGAGAGATGGCATTGTTTCTCAGTTCCCAGCAGCAGAAACTTTAAACTAATGACCTTTCCAGAGCATGTAAGCCAGCTGAGCATGTCTTGTTCATTTTGATGGTTTGATATTGTGTTATGATTATTTCTAGCAGGGACAATGGTTTGCAACATCATATTAATGGTAATAATAAATAAGACCATACTCCCTTGTCTCCCCAAAAAACAACCTCCACCATGGTTATTTACCCAATGGGTCTTGGGGGGCTTCTAGGCTGTTACGGATGTCAGGGTTAGAGCAAGACACACTTTGCTGAAAGAACCAGGTACCTGCAGTGCCACCTCTCTGCTTCTCTTCCTCCCCCTCACCCCAATCCTGACTTTAGGGAGGGGATAGAATTTTTTATGTGCCTGGCTTGCTGGGAGAGTCACATAGCTGTGGTCTGTTTGCTCAACATTAGCTGTGCTGCCCAAGTGTGAAAGCAAGCACAGTGTAGATTCTCTCTGACTTCTGTGGGATCTGGAGCAGATCCATGAGGAATGCTACTGTTTTCAGCACTTCCTAGCTCTGCCTAAGACCAGGCACACTGAGATATGAATGTTGTTACAGCTGCCACATACTATATATAAGCCACATGTTGATTATTGCTTTAAACTAGACAGTCTTTGTTTAAAATGTTTTCTTCCATCTAGAACCTACCAGGTTTTGGGTGATACATAAAGTAAGGGTTTCTATTTTTAATGTTGTTAACAGTATACCTGGAATTTACCTAGTATCACCATTTATATTTATTAAAAAAGTATATCCATACATGTATTTATTTAGTTAGTTAGTTATTGTGCAGACAGCTTTACAGTAAAAGAGAACTGGCCCTAATTAATTGAAACTAATTGGACTATTCATTTTTCAATTGTTTGTATCATTTTATGTTTTAATTTCTTTATAATTCTACGTCTGCTTCAGTCCACTCCCTCAAAAATAGTGTTTTTCTTTAAAATATAATGAACTGTGTTGCATTTCAGAGAGCTGCATGGTCAAATCATGTCACTCCTGTCACCCTGCTGAATGCCATGTCACACTGCCAGTGTTTGGAAACACTGACTGCTGGCTTCAGCAAGACTGGAAAGGAAAGGAAGACCTGGACACATTGACTGCATCTAAACTATTAAATAAAATTAGTCAGAGACGTTTCCTGGAGGCCAGTTGGCATGAAAGAGCTTGAATTCATGCAGCTAAACTCTCTTGCCCTCTAAATCACAGTGGCCACATCCAAAATATCTGTTGAAGGTGGTGCCTGACCCAGGTTAATACCTAAGCGGTGTTTTGTCATTGTCTGGAAGAGCATTAGCAGCCTTGCACCAAAACTATGCCAGGGACCAGTTTAGCAGTATGGATGGTTTCAGGCCCATGTCTTGCTAGTCTTCTTTAGTTTATTTAGTGTCAGAGGGAAACCTCAGTAATTCTGCTAGTAGTCAACAGGAAACCCCTACTGGCCTCAGTGACCAGAAAATGCTGAGAAGCATAATCATTAGGTTGTTCACCTCCTTCCCACTTGGATTCTTTTTCTCATTTTATTTTTCACCAAATTAGTACTGAAATGAACATTTTTGAAATCTCATAGAATAATAAAATTGGTTTGTTGCCTGCTCAACACTTGTTAGTTTTGAACTACCAAGAGATTTTTCACACAAGCTGAGCTTCTGGAAAAGCCAGCTTCAGCTCTCTTCCCTGATGAAGGATCTCCTATGCCTTTGAGCAAGTAACTAAGAACTTGTGTGACCAGCACCCTGTTTGGAAACAGCGGTAAAAAGCAATGAAGTATTGAGATACAAACACACCAGGTGCTTGAGGTCACATAAGCATGCTAAACTGATGTGAACATAAAACTCCCCTTGACTTCTGTGGCAACTTATTTCACATGTCTGGCAAAGCAATTTATTTCAAACATTGCAGAAAGGACATGAGTATATTGACTCTTATATCATGATCTTTTCAAAGTCAGAGCGCTGGTGGTGGGCTTGGATAAGCCTGATATGTCCTTCATACAGTGTGAGGTAGTTTGGGGAACTGGTGCTCTGTGTTTCTAGAGCTAACTCCATGCAGTGGTACCCCAATTATCCCATGTAATACCATACTTCACTGTACTGTGTTATACTTCTGTCTGCAGCAACATAAATCAGAATCAGGAAATTCATGCTATTATCTTTTTCTCTATTCTAAAGATAAATGGCAGTGAAGGCCGAGTAGTTTTAAAAAGCTCATTGTACAAAATTATTATATTAGACCATGCTGTATTACTGAGATTACAGAAAATTACCTACATGTATTGAATTAAACCATGATTTTTCAATGATCTCAGCAGCAGCAGAACTGGGACAATTTAATCATTGCATTATCAGTTTGGTAGGTAACTACTATCCTGAATTGCTGCTCAGAATGAAAAAACTATATTGTTTTATCCAGAAGGGTTCTGGTTTCTAGCACTAGCCTTTACTTTTCCCAGAGCTCAGCCATATGATTGAGTTACTGAAGCTGACAAGTACTGTTTTCAGTGACATTTAAGGTAACGTATATTTTGCCTCAGGTTTGCTACAGGCTGAATGTGCTCTTAATTAATGTGGTCGTTTGATGTGCAGCACCCTCCTAACTATTAGAACTTGATTGTGTGTAACACCCAATGTTACTTTTAGGGTGAAAAGACTCTGTTTCTTAATTGACCTATTCATGGATCAGTCTCATAAAGGATGTTGTAGAGCCCCACATGTGCATAGTCATACCTGGCTCTGGCTGTGCAAATCTTATTTAATGAAAATGTTATGAAGAATCAAGTTATTGCCCAGAATGATATACTTAGAAAGGGATTTTTTTTTGCTGAGATGGATTTTGAAAAGCAGGAAGTATGGCAGAGCAGAGGAGGAACCTTTAACCTTATCTAACTTTGCCTTCCTTTTCCTTCCCTTTCTGTTTTTCCCCTCAATCTTGAAGCACTCTCTCATGGATGCTTGCATATGCTAGTGGCTCTACCCAGACCTACTTAGACGATTGCATTAGTTAAGGTTTGCAAGGCCATAATGCATTTATTTTTGCAGTCTGATCTTGTGAGAAGCTGAGGAGGGCTTGCATCTCCCTTCTACTGATACTGGTGGTGTTGAAAGTGCTCAGTTCATTCCAGGGCAAAGCCTTGAAGGCTGTGGGTTAGAGAGCTGCTAACACTCCTTTGGAAGTACATGCAGATTCCTTTGGCCTTCACTGGGGGAAAGCCTGGATCCCCGTTAAAAAAAAAAAAGAAAAGAACAAAAACTGAAGATACAAACACCCAACACAATAGTTGCAGTGGTTCAGATAAAATATAAACCTCCCAATTTCAGCCTAAGCACTCAGTCTGGGGAGCCTTTGGAATCAGAAGTTTGAAGCTCAATCCAGGGATGAGTCCATGGTCTTTTTGTGGGCAGGAGGGTGCAGGCTCTGCCCATGTGTGAGTAGTCTGTGGTGTGCAAGGACGTAGCCCAGTGGCCCAGGCTGGTACTCTGCCTGTTGGCTAAATGCTCATTCACTATGCACAGGCTCTGAGCTGTGCTCTGCAGCCATCACCCCAGGCTTCATCGCAGGCTCTTTTTGACCCTCTGTGGCTGTTTTAAAGCTGGATTCTTTCAGCTTATATTCTCCCTCTAACAATTAGTTCTCTTAGCCCCTGCCCTTCTCTACTTCCACAGCTGAACTCACTTTTCCAAACTCCCCATTCCACCATCTATCCACTCCATATGTTTATATTTTCCTATTGCTGAGGCATGGCATGCTGACCTGCCTGGACAGAGCTCCTTTATCACAGAGATAAACATGATGTCCCCCTCACATAGAGTTTCTATCATGTATGACCTTTCATCTTGAACTGTGATGACCTTTTTCTTATTAATGCTGTACTGTGCTGCTTGCAGAAGCCAGGAAAGAAAATCTTTTGTTTCTAGATAGAATACTGCTAAAGGACATGATACGGTCTTGTTTTTAATCCAGCTAATTAAAATCTGCATGTGCAGTGTAACTGAGAACGCAGCCTTCGCCCACCACTTTCCCACAGGCAGGGAATAAAGGCCTTTAGTGCAGCAGCAGCTAGCCACCCTTGGATAACAGAGAACAGAGCCCACAATTCATCCCAGCTTTCCTTATCATATTCGCAGAGGGCTTTCCCCTCCCTCCCCCTCTCTCTCCCTGGAATCACTTACTGTAGCTATGTGTCTCTATACATCAATACATCACTGCAGAATGTAATCAAGTTAAAAATATGTTAGCTCACATTTATCTATGGTCCAATGAGCTCCAAATATAATTCATTTGTAGCAAAAAAAAAAAAAAAAAAAAAAAAAAAAAAAAAAAAAAAAAAAAAAGGAAAAAAAAAAAAAAAAAAAAAAACNAAAAAGTGGGAAAAAGAAAAAGAGAAAGAGAGAGAAAAAAGAGAAAAGAAAGAAAAGGTGTCCATTTATAATCAAATGTCAGCCCTATTTATTTTTAAACTGTTCTGCCAAGAACTAACTGAATATCACAGTTTAGCATTTCACACTTTTGTATGTTCATTATGTTGGCTTTTTTGGATTTACTTGGTGGTTGTGGTTATTACTAAAGCTGCCTTTTGTGTGTGTGTGTCAGGGAGAGGGTGCCATGGAATTTTTTCTTATGAAACATTTCCTTGGTTAGTTTTTCACTTGTTGGTTTTTGCTGGGAAACTGAAGTGGGGAGGGAGGAGGAGAAGGGGGACAGACTGGTGGGAAGGAGCAGTGAGGGCAGAATGGGAAGCACTAAAATTGAGCCTCCACCTGTTTTCTCTTTCTTCAAGTCATGTTTTATATGATGATGATGAGGTCATCAGGAAGTATAAAAATGTGCCAGGAGATTCAAAACTTGGAAGGAGATTGTACAACAGGAGTAGAAAATACATTTCAGTGCATGTGCAGAAGCCCTTCCCCCAGAGCAGCACACAAACAGGCTTTCAGTGGGCATTCCCTGGTAACCCACACAAAGAGCTGCTCAAACAGCTGTGCCTTTGGCTAAACACCATCCATGGGGCTGCTGTGGAAAATCCTGATTTTGGGGCATTAACTTCCCCAGCACAAATTCAATGAAATATACTCACAATTATTAATGGAAGGGATTGTGAATCCTGAATAAATACGCACCATCTTGGGAAATTATTTCCCTTATTTATTGTTAATGAATGATTCATATGTGTGTTGTACTCAGGGAATGATTAAAGGTATATGAAAAAGTGGTGTTTTGAATTCTAATAAAGCTTATTAGGTGATATCAGTCTAACTAAAGCACCTAACACCACATTTTATAATTATCTAAGTATTTTGAGAACAGAATGACTAAAAGACATCAGAAGTACTATGCTGCCTTTATATTAAAATATGCCATGTTGATCAAGCACAAGAGTGTTTTTCATCAAAATTTGATTATCTTATGCTGAACTCTATAAGAATTAATAGAGATCTATACACTTTTCTGCTTTTACTGCTTATGGAAGGACAATAAATAAGAAATAACTATTGCTATACTTATATAATTCTGATATATTATATTTATATAACATGGTATAGGTTTCTATGTATTTTGGAATGAGTGTCTAATCAGTTAAACAGTTATAGACAAGAAGACATCTGTATTTTATGAAGTTAAGGTTTTCTTTTTTTCATATTTTGAGGACTATATTCAATAATTCTTCTTTGACAATGACAACTACTTTGACATACAAGAAAGATTACTAATGTCAAGTCACATATTTTTTATAAACTTAGTGTTTGCATATTGCATAAGCCATATAAGATTTATGAAGTTTCAAGTATTCCCTTTAAGTGGGCTAAACCTAATAAATACGACAATTTTCAGTTACTTAGCAGTCTTCTTTAAATGCAAAATTAATTTGTATTTTGGGGGACAATTACAATTTTTATGGGCAGAGACAATGTTAAATAATGTCCTGTAATTCCATGTAACTAATAACATGAATTAGCGTGGTGATTATTATTTTTGTCACTAATAACTGTTGTTGTAGAGCACTTTTTAAGGAGAGAGTGCATAACAAGAGCTGACCGCATTGCTATGTTAGTCACACATGGCAAGCAGCATGGCATAAATTCCCTCTCAAAGTTATTGAAGGATGCTGAACACCAGGGCATGTTAAAGGTCAGGCTTAATAATGGGGCATAAGTCTCAGATCCCCACAGTGAACATCTAATGTATGGAAAATCAGGATGCTTTTACTAAGGTTCTAAATCACTTTATGCACTCAAAACTGCATCCACAAAGTTTAATTTATGATAGGACCCAGAAGTGTTTAGGAGGTTGATGTCAATATGCTTAATGAAAAGAGGACCAAAATTACATTCTGTAATCTCACCTGTGGGACCTGAACCTGCACTTCCTACGTTCTGGTTCATCTGTGTCATCCGTAAGTGTTTACAAGGATTCCTCATTGGTGACACCATGGAAAAGAAGACTGTGACAGGAGGGCATACCTGAAATTTTTTGATAGTTTTCAATTCCCGTTTTAAAAATTTATTTCAAAGTTTCCAAAGTTTCATAGTTTATACATCCACCTTTTTTTGCCACTATTAATTTTGTGCAAAGCAGATCTGTACTGATCTTCCAATATTAAGAGGATATTCTGCACTGAATGAAAGTTCAGAAAACTGAAGAGGCTGACATGCCACTGATGTTATTTAAAATGTTCAGTTATGGCTGCAGAAAACTCCTTTTAAAATGACCATTATTCTTTCCTGTGCTAACCTCATATCGAAACAAGTACTTAAATCAGTGCCAAAAAAAGTGAAAAGAATAATTGTGATTAAATTTCTTTTGATGCTGCAAATTTCCCTCTCAATCCAATTCTCAGATTTCACTGCATCCCTTCCAAAGAAAAGCCAGCTAGCCCAATTGTGCAAGAATGTTTTATGGGGCTATGAAACCAAGGGCCGGTTAATCAGGCCCTTTCTGCAAACGATAAAGACCAAGGCAGCAATGCTTCCACCAAAGTGATGATTCAGGGAAACAGTAGGAGGCAGCTGCTGAACTGCAAACAGAACATGAGTCACCTTCTCTCTGACTCTTAAAAGAAAAAACCCAAACCAAAACAACAATATGATTAGAAATTACTTTCCCTACCCTCAGAGTCAAGAAAGAGAGTGGCAGCCCATCTGTTCTTGCAAAATAGCTAGGTAAGTTTATGACTGGTGGTGAACGGAATGGTATAGTCACATAGCTCTGGAAACAGAACAGTAATGCTGACCAAATAATCATGCCAAAGTCAGATTTTACCGATTAGAATAATTCTGTGTGAATAAAACCAACATGGGAGCTTGGGATTTAGCCTACTGCTAGCAGAGTAGTCACAACAATGATCCTACTAAGCAGTTATTAGTAAGAGGAGCATAGGGACAATGCTTGTTAGTTATAAATAATTAGCTATCAGCAATGGGAAGCCTGTGGTAGCAGCAGGAGCCCAAGGCTGGTTGCCCTGTAGGTACCTGGCAAATGAAGCACGGTAGGCACACACCGTGTCTCCTCCTCGCGTCAGGCTGGGTGAGAGGTGTAAACTACTGAAACAGAACAGGAGAACCACTTACTCATGGTGTTGTAAAGACTTTTTTCTACTAATTTATTCCTTGTCTGTCAGTAGGGTCTCAGTTTTTTTTCTGGAACCTCATTAAGTCCAGAAGGAGGAAGGTGAGCTTCCATTCAGTTCAGCATTAAATGAGTCCTTGTAATCACTTTTTCTCCACCTGTGGAAAAAAGCCTTGAATCCTTTTAAGGAAAAAACAACTGAAATCTGTTTTTCCAAATTCAAGTCTGATGCTGTTCCCACTCATGCTGGTTGGATCAGTGTGCCTACCTAGTCTAGCATCAGGTTTTAAAGTTTTCCCTGAAAGAAATAAAGTCCTGGGCGGCACCTTCTACCTAACATCAAGAAGATGCTTTTGAACAGGTAGAGTATCCAAAGTTCAGTTTTCTGAAATTGTGCCACAAGCTACTAGCCAGAGTTTGTCACTCTCAATGTGTTCACTTCCTGTGAGGATGGCAGTATTATGATATTTAAAATCAGTACAATAATCCAAAGAAGAGCAAAATAATGTTTTGCACATTTTTTGGTACCAAGATATTACCACTTACTGCTGCTGTTATTTAGAAATACTTACATACATACATGTAGCCTTTCTAGTTTTCTCAAAAAAGGTGGGAACAGGATTATATCTGAGCAAGCTAGCTAAACATTTACTAATGTGACTAAAATAATTTGTGATTGGTCTCACTTTTACCTTTTTATATAATAAACTTAGAATAATTTCTGTCAGACAAACAAGCACTATGTGCACGCATGGCTTAACACTTCTACCTTGCTCCCTATGACCACAGGAGGATTGGGATAATCTTTCCCTTTGCATCAGATCAAGTAGGACATTGGTAGCAGCAGACCTCTTACTACCACTGCCACAGTTTTTGGGTTCTAAACAGCTGAAATGTGGTAGGTGCATCCCTGACAGCTTTAATATATTGAAAAAAATAGAACATCTCTGAAATTTTCAGTTCAAAATTTAGCCAGCATTGGATCTGGCATAATCTGTTTTTCAGAGATGAACATGTGAGTGCTTAGAAGGAAATACTCCTGAACACGTGTTGTTGAAGTTTGTCTCTGACAACATCTTTGGGAAACACACTGAAACACCCCACAGGGACAAGGGATTCATAAAGCCTACAAGCTGTTTAACAGGTGAAAAAGTCATTCTGTGACAGCTAAGAGATGAAATGAAACAAAAGAGAACAAGTTTAACATACATCAACTTTCTAAATGAAGGCATCTGAAAGGTCAAGAGAATAATCTGAGTGATCAGCAATGGGGTGAGGCACACACAAAAAGTCACCTTCAGGTGTTCTTCCAATCAGCTGCTTGTTTTAAGAAAACATCCTTTCAACCTTATTTTTTGCACCTCCAAGCTGGTTACCTGGATTAGCCTGATACTTAGCATATGTCCCGTCACTTTACTGTTCTTCCTGTTAGGTCTGTGTTGATGCCTGGTCTTGGCACTTGGGCTCAGGATGCTGCATGCTTTGCTTATACATTACAACATTTGTATTCCCTTTTCCTTGGCTTTGGTTCCAGAAATCTATCAACAAACCTCTAAGTCTCTTTGTGTTTTTCATTGTCTGTCATTTTTCTTCTGTAAAATGATACCTGTCGTGTCTTGAAGCTCAGTAATATCCTTCATGTCAACCTGAAAATTCTGATCAAAATTCTTTGATCTCAGTTTAAAGTCTTTCTCTGAATTGCTTTCTTTTAATTTCTGGTTATAAAATTTTCCTCATCTTTTGTCGCAAATGCTTTGCTTCAGATAGTAGGATTTTTAATTTCTACTTTCTAACTTTGTTCTCTCTTATATCAAAGTTCTTGAAACTTTCTCATCCTTTCTATAAGTCCTTTCTTAGATATGCTTTTTCAGAGCCTCAGCTGCTCATGCCATGTTTTTTCTAAGAGATTTTTTATTTTCATAGTTACTATCCCGACAGATGGAATTCTTGACTCTTCCCTTTGAATCTGGTAAGTAATCTAAAAATTGTTAGGTGGCCGTGATGTCATTTGTGAGGTTGGGATTTCATTTTTTTCTTTGTTTACGAACAGCCAAGAACATTATTGGTTTCTATAGAGAGGATGGAAATATTGTCATTGGAGCTAAACTGGGGTTCAGGAGGGACCATTGTTTTAAAAGGAGTGAATTTAAGTGGCAAATGTAAACTTTCTTAACATGATGAAATATAAGGTATTCCTGTGAAGTATGTTTCAAAAAATGAAAAATGTTAATTAATCATGCTTTGAATTTAGTATATGAGTTGACTTTTCATCTCTGACTTTGACTTGATTAGCTGTCAAAATACTACTAATTAAAATACTACTTTAATTTTTTTTAGATTTTTTTTTTATAATTTGCCTTGAAGAAGATCATAATATAAATTTAAGCAGTTTAACCCTTCCTTCTATTTCTAAGCATTTACTCCTGGAGCAAATCCTGCTGAAGTGCCTGGGATGATCTGGCTCATGATCTGGGAGAGTTGCTAATCTTATTCTTACCATAGCTGTGTCTTGCCTGGTATCCTGCTTTGTGTCTGTCAGGCTCACTATAGAAATAAATTATCCTTTGTTAGTGTCCCGTTGGTGGATTTAAATAATTCTTAGTAGATTAGTGAGACACGGGTTTTCTCTGTAGAAATTCTGTTGATTTGACTTTATGGCATCCTGAGAATCCAGCCATTTTATTATTTTGCTTTTAATGACTATTTCAAAGTAATGCCCTGAACAACCAGAGTAGAGACTCTTCTAAATAAATGTACAGCAGTTGTTACTTCCAGTCTTCTGAAACAGTTGTTTACATGTAGTCTGAAGTTTTAGTTTCCTCACAACTTGCATTCTTTGTGTCTGTTAGTTTTTGAATAATTCCATATATTGTCAATTCAAAATCTTGCACAGCTGCTCCTCTATCACAAAACTAACCAAACACCTCCCCCTCCAAAAAAAAACCAGACCCCCAAAAACCCCCAAACCTAAAACAAAACAACAAACCCCAAGAAGTTTTGAAATTAGTAATCCCCTGATATTATGAACAAAGAAAACTGATGCAGGAAAATAATATAGCTCTCTAAGAAAATGGCTCAGATTTTCTAATTGCTTTCTTTAGGCCCTTCTAATCTAATGCCATCACTGAGTGTTGTATGGGCTTTTTACTCCTGATGGAGTTACTGATTTTTTTCCACCAGCTCTCAGCTTGTGATAAACCTTCCAATTCATGCCCCAGCTTCCTGTTTCTGATATGCAGAACACATGTTAGAACAACTGGCCTAACTAGAGAGAAAAAAAAAAAAAAAAAACAAGACTAGAGAGAAACTATAAAATGAAAAACAGAGAAGTACAAACACCAACTCAGTATGAGCTTTAGGATGTTAAAATTGAGATTTTGGAGATTCTAGAGATTCAGTTGTCGTGTAAATGAATCTGTGTTTTTTTTGGTTTGGTTTTTTTTTGTTTTTT